>KZ651498.1:527322-540341 GCA_001010745.2 Gerris buenoi
TTTTTTTTTTTTTATCTACAAACTTAGGCAGTACAAAAATCTAGTTGAGAAAGGATACATGTCCAGGACATATCCTTGTTTTCCCATAAATATTATATTGTACATGCTTGAATACCTTCATTTTATTTTATGAATATGCGATTCATTTATATCTATTTATATTCTTTATTTATATCTCTATGTAAATTTCAGTCTTTGTTCTCTAATTATATCTATATATCTCTTTTTATCACTTCAACATTCTATTTATTTCTCTATCTATTATTTATACCTGTCTTTCTATATCTCTATCTCTTTATTTCTCTCTCTCTATCTATATGATATGTTCTGTCTATATCTCTCTATCCATTTATCTCTCTCTCTCTATCTATATGATATGTTCTGTCTGTATCTCTTTGTTCTGTCTCTATCGTTTTATCTCTATCTCTCTCTCTCTCTCTCTCTCTCTCTCTCACTTTCTATATAATATGTTCTTTCTATATCTCTATCTCTTTATCTCTCTCTCTCTATTTATCTATATCTCTTGTCTGTCTATATCTCTATCTCTTTATCTCTCTCTCTCTCTATTTATCTATATCTCTTGTCTGTCTCTCTCTCACTTTCTATATAATATGTTCTTTCTATATCTCTATCTCTTTATCTCTCTCTCTCTATTTATCTATATCTCTTGTCTGTCTATATCTCTATCTCTTTATCTCTCTCTCTCTCTATTTATCTATATCTCTTGTCTGTCTATATCTCTATCTCTTTATCTCTCTCTCTCTATTTATCTATATTTCTTGTCTGTCTATATCTCTATCTCTTTATCTCTCTCTCTATCTATATCTAAGTTCCTCTATTCCATTAACTTTATAAATTATGATAGAAGGAGCAATTTAAGCTTTTGATAGTTTTCTTTTAGTACCGTCGTTAAAAAGTTGCGCATAGATAGCGCAACAATCTCATTACGATCTCAACACCTGAAATCGTGGGTGTATGATCCAGTCTACTTTCATCATGGCATTTTGTATTGTCTCCCACGAACACTGTAACGATGTCGATCTATTAACAACTTAGCAAGGCATGTTCCAGATAAACAGTCTTATCTTCCATTCACATCCTCCCAGCTGCTAGAATCTTTCCCACAGGATTACCATGCGTTCTTTGTTTCAAATGACCTTGCTTAGAATTTAAACTTTCAAATAAACATCATCTTCTTATATTATGTTATTCTAATTGAATTTGTAATCATTAGATCATAAAAAGAAGATGTTGTTATATTGCTTCCGAGCTTGACGGAAACAATTAATGGTTCCGAAGAACGAAAATAATTTGTAACCTTTTTGGCTGCGTGTCTGTGTGTCTAGAAAAAAATGAAGGGTTGTCAACTTAAAATAGTCTGCCAATTAGTGTGGCACATAGCTTCCCTATTTTACACTCGAGGTATGTGCGTGCGCCATTATAAAGGGATGCTATTTGATAGAAAGATCGAATTATTTTATGTTTCCCATTTTAATAATTCTAAGACAGAAATCTGTTTTAGACATCAGGGAATATTTTCAGTTCATTGTCTGTCTGTCTGTTGCTCAATATTGGCGAACCAACATATCTTAAAAACTACTCATCTGATTTTAATGAAATTTTTATGGTAGGTCATAATTAGCCCATTGTTAGTCCCATATAAGTTTCAACTTGCTAGGGTCATTTGTTACTCCTCCACATGCGCACAAACATACATTTATTGACACCTATACCTTTAAAATTACTCATTTCATACTTAAGAAAATTGGATGGTATCTCAAATGTTGCCTATAATAATTACTAACCAATAAATTTTGCTAAATTGATCGTTTGTTCGAGTAAAAAATTAAAACGATTTGACAGGGGATCGAACCCGGTCTCTCTCCGTCCTCGTTTAAAGCTATTATCTCAGGAACTATTTTTTTGGGAAAACCACTTATATTGATAGATTTGCATTTAAACTTAAACGGACTATTTTAAATAAGAATAAGAATAAAATACTCTAGGATAAATAATTAAAAATACAGCACAAAACCTTGTTGCCTCGTACAACATAAAAGATATTATAAAAAGTTTGGCAATGGGCAATGAATAAAACAAATACAATTTGANGTATTAGTTTGGCACATAGCTTCCCTATTTTACACTCGAGGTATTAGTTTGGCACATAGCTTCCCTATTTTACACTCGAGGTATTAGTTTGGCACATAGCTTCCCTATTTTACACTCGAGGTATTAGTTTGGCACATAGCTTCCCTATTTTACACTCGAGGTATTAGTTTGGCACATAGCTTCCCTATTTTACACTCGAGGTATTAGTTTGGCACATAGCTTCCCTATTTTACACTCGAGGTATTAGTTTGGCACATAGCTTCCCTATTTTACACTCGAGGTATTAGTTTGGCACATAGCTTCCCTATTTTACACTCGAGGTATTAGTTTGGCACATAGCTTCCCTATTTTACACTCGAGGTATTAGTTTGGCACATAGCTTCCCTATTTTACACTCGAGGTATTAGTTTGGCACATAGCTTCCCTATTTTACACTCGAGGTATTAGTTTGGCACATAGCTTCCCTATTTTACACTCGAGGTATTAGTTTGGCACATAGCTTCCCTATTTTACACTCGAGGTATTAGTTTGGCACATAGCTTCCCTATTTTACACTCGAGGTATTAGTTTGGCACATAGCTTCCCTATTTTACACTCGAGGTATTAGTTTGGCACATAGCTTCCCTATTTTACACTCGAGGTATTAGTTTGGCACATAGCTTCCCTATTTTACACTCGAGGTATTAGTTTGGCACATAGCTTCCCTATTTTACACTCGAGGTATTAGTTTGGCACATAGCTTCCCTATTTTACACTCGAGGTATTAGTTTGGCACATAGCTTCCCTATTTTACACTCGAGGTATTAGTTTGGCACATAGCTTCCCCATTTTACACTCGAGGTATTAGTTTGGCACATAGCTTCCCTATTTTACACTCGAGGTATTTGTTTGGCACATAGCTTCCCTATTTTACACTCGAGGTATGTGCGTGCGCGATTATAAAGGGATGCTATTTGATAGAAAGATCGAATTATTTTATGTTTCCGATTTTAATAATTTTAAGACAGGACATCAGGGAATATTTTCAGTTCATTGTCTGTCTGTCTGTTGCTCAATATTGGCGAACCAACATATCTTAAAAACTACTCATCTGATTTTAATGAAATTTTTATGGTAGGTCATAATTAGCCCATTGTTAGTCCCATATAAGTTTCAACTTGCTAGGGTCATTTGTTACTCCTCCACATGCGCACAAACATACATTTATTGACACCTATACCTTTAAAATTACTCATTTCATACTTAAGAAAATTGGATGGTATCTCAAATGTTGCCTATAATAATTACTAACCAATAAATTTTGCTAAATTGATCGTTTGTTCGAGTAAAAAATTAAAACGATTTGACAGGGGATCGAACCCGGTCTCTCTCCGTCCTCGTTTAAAGCTATTATCTCAGGAACTATTTTTTTGGGAAAACCACTTATATTGATAGATTTGCATTTAAACTTAAACGGACTATTTTAAATAAGAATAAGAATAAAATACTCTAGGATAAATAATTAAAAATACAGCACAAAACCTTGTTGCCTCGTACAACATAAAAGATATTATAAAAAGTTTGGCAATGGGCAATGAATAAAACAAATACAATTTGAGAAGAAAGTAGTTATTCGTTAAGCAGAAATGACCTTATCTTAAGGGCTCTTACTGTGTAGTAATAGATATCGTTGATTTTCTCAGTTGAAAGGTTATCAAGTAATTGAATTACACTGTCTTCGTTGTAAGGAGAGATAAATGAGTATTTACTAAAAAAGTGAGCCCTGAAAGGTTTGAAATGAGGACAAATAAAAAAAAAGTGACATAGATTTTCATACCGCTGCAGATTACATATTGAACAAAGTTGATCTGTTTTGATTATATATTTGTTTCCTTGATGAAACAACTTGACGGTTAATTTGTTGCTGAGTCGATGTTGGTAGGTACATTATTCTCAATTTATGAATTGACATCCTTTTTGCCACATATTCCTCACCGATGCCTAAAGTACCGATCTGTCTAAAGGTAGGATTGTAAGAGGATGCAATTGATGACTCAACATCGAGTGATATTTGACTATTCTAAATATTTCCTATCAAAATCGTCGGAACCGTTTTCGAGAATTTTTTTTTTTTTTTGGTTTTTTCAGAGTTTTTGGGAGGCAGCGCCCCTTGATTTGGAGCTATAATTCATTTCTCGATTTCGCCGGTTTAGGTGATTTTTCTGTACATGTCTACCAAATTTTGTCAAAATCGGTCCAGTAGTTTAGGGCTCCAGGCGTCTGCTCAGAAAACAGAGATATTTAAAAAAAAAAAACAACACTTCTCAGGGACTCAGGGGACCTTAAAACGTGTAAATCAATCAAAATCAAACTTTCCCGCCATCACAACACTTTCTCTTTAGGTATATGAGAAAGTAAAAACTGCAAAGAACAAAAAAATGCTCATTTGCTAAAATTGAATCAATTACGTACTAATCAATTATACTCATAATGATCAAACAAAAAAGTAATTTTAACGGATAAATATATTTTAATTCAGTACACTTTTTCTAAAATACGAAAAAACAAAATTACAAAATGTTATTTTTTTTGTAAATGGAATCAAAAAGTGGCAATGATGAAGTTCGAAACAGTTGCTCAACACTATAAATCTCCATGATTTCGTGTAAAGAAATGCACCGAGTTAGTAAAGGATTGGAGAATCTTTATTACTAACATCACGTACAAAGGTGTAGCCTCTTCGGACGCCCTCATAACCTTCCTCTCTAATTACCCTACCTTGTTCAAAGCCAACCTAATCATTTAGAAATATTCAATAAACTGTTTCTTTCAAAAAATGTTGAAATATTTAACCTACTAATATGAATTTTTTTGAATTATGAGAACTTTCAAAAAAAAAGTGGAACGATTTTTACAATATCGATTTTATATTATAAATTTGTTTTAATATTAATTAAAAGTCGGGTTATTCGTGGATCATTTTCAATTCCAGTTGGCATTCTTGTTTTTTTAAATAATATTATTAATTATTTGAAGCTCTTTGAATCGATTGTTATTTATTTCAACTTAGGCAATTTTACGATATGCCAAAACTCTTTGTGTAGGTACTATTCTCTCTATTAAGTGGATCCGTGTTCAATTCCAGGTGGCCATTTGTATTTTTATCTGCTTCTCTTTAATAATAATACGAATGATTTGTATATCTTTGAATAGATTTTTTTTTTTAGTTTAAATTTTGTTAGTTTAAAGACACTCGTACATCAACATAAATCGTGTACTATTATTCTCTCTGCTAAATGGATCCGTGTTCAATTCCAGGTGGCCATGTATATTTTTATCTGTTTGTCTTTAGTAATAATACTAATGATTTGTATATCTTTGAATAGATTGTTATTAATTTCAACTTTTGTTAGTTTAAAGATACATCGTGTACTATTAATCTCTCTACTAAGTGGATCGATTTTTTATTATAAATTCGTTTTAATATTAATTAAAAGTCGGGTTATACGTGGATCATGTTCTATTCTAGGTGGCATTCTGGTTTTTTATCTTATTTTCTTTAATAATATGATTAATGATTTGAATCTCTTTGAATAGATTTTTATTAATTTCAACTTTGAGAATTTAATGATACGTCAATACACATTGTGTACTATTCTCTCTACTAAGTTCATCTGTGTTCAATTCCAGATGGCCATGTATATTTTTATCTGTTTCTCTGTAATAATAATACTAATGATTTGAATCTCTTTAAATAGATTGTTGGCAATTTCAACTTTGTTCATTTAAAGATACGTCAACACGTAATTTTTGCTTCCGAGTTTACCGAAGGTAACGGAAGCATTGTGTTCACTTTTGAGAACGAAAAACTTTTATGTCTCCGATTTTAAAAATTCCAAGACAGAAATCCGTTTCAGACATCAGACATTTTTGGTCTCGTGTCTGTCTGTCTGTCTATCGGTCTATGTGTCCGCGAATTTTGAAACGTCCGACGATAACTTGAGTAATTCTTGACCGATTTTTAATGAAATTTGGTATACATGTTCATTTTACTAATGCTCAGGACGAGTTCGTTGGACAACGTTATCCGTCCAAGCGTTCACGCGTAACGCTCTCGTAAACGTGAACTTCAAATTTAGGCCGGGGAAAAAATCAAACTTCATCTTTTCAATGAGACAAACCTTTTTTTTTTTCAAATACAATTTTTTAGTAAAACCAACAGTGACACCGCTATAAAGTGTTAAAGATAGCTAAAACTACTAATAGTTTTTAGACAAATTCCAATATAACAATAAAGTTATATAACAATTATGTTAATGTTAATACAGCAATAAAGTACATTATTGGATGCGAGGAAGCTATGTGCCACACTAATTGGCAGTCTATTTATATATTTGAAAGCAGCAACTTTATTAAACTAAGTGTGTTGCTTTTCGTTTCCTCGAACCCTTTTAACTCTTTGATTCAAATTTAGCCGAATTCTCTTATCTAAACGATTGAATTTAAAAAAAAAATTAAACTGTTAATAGAGATTATAAATTTATTTCAACTGTTAAAAATCATTCGTTTGTTTTAGTTCCGGCGCGTAGAGAATCACGGTTCAATTCTAGGTATAGTGGTGTTTATTTTTATGTATTTCTCCCTTCATCTTGTCTTACCCAATAATACCAACTAATTTAACGGCAAACATTACCAAATACTGTTACTTTCTTTTATAATAAATAAAAAGATAAGGAAACAAATAAAACTGAAATATAAATAGGAATTGATAAACATATAATATATTTACTACAAGTATATGCAATGGTAATTATGGGAAAGGTAATTAACCTTGATAAGTGATAATGAAATAATGGAAAAGGCGATGTGAACTTTAAATAAAATTCTTTCCTCACACACACATGAACAAAAATATACCTTTACTCTTTTCCTAATTCATTTCGCATTTCGAGGAAAACAATTGTGGGAAAGAAAAAAAAAAATTAAAAAACACAAAACCGAGAATAGTTTAAGAGTAGGGTTGTAGTTTATGGTGGTTCACCCCCTATATGATTAAGTTAGATTGTTTGCCCGCTAGAGCGAGTGAACAGTGTCAGATTCTCTATTTTGTACCTTTTATAAAATGATTTTCACACGGATTGTTTTGTTTTTTGTTTTATTTTATTTTATAGCATGCAATTGTGCGCTTTAAATTGTATTGTACCTACTGGTAGAAATATTGCACATTTTAAATACTCACGCATTAGCCGATACTGTTCTTATTTCTTTTTTTTTGTATTTCGTAATTTAATTTTTTTTTCTTACTTTGAACTATTATCGTGAGATTGTTCACATAATTAAGTTATATAGTTACTCATTTAAGTTGTTGTATATTAAAATTGAAGATAAGGCTAGACTACGTGTAAAATAAATATATTTGTAATATATAAATTAAAACAAAAGTTATAGAAATAAGAATCAAGTAATTCTGCGTATCGTTTTGTATATTTTGTATTTTTACTACGTTTTTATTAACTTGGTTTCTTGTTTGTTTGTTTGTCCGGTACAAATCTTGCAATTGAATTTTAACTAACATCCAGAGTAGCTAGACATTTGAAACTTTCAGAACAGCTCAGAACACGATGACAATGCATTGTTTTAATACTTTTAGTCATTTTTTCAGCAGAATTTAATTCGTTTTCAGCAAATTTGCGGAATGAAAAGTTAGTTCGGAAAAAATCCGCAAGTTATTTTATTTGTTTTGTCATATCCCATAATATTTAACACCTTCATTTTGACAGGTTTCAAATTTATGATTTTTATAAATAAGAGATAAACATTAAATGACAGCACAACAGGAAATACATCGATTATATTACTTCAAATATATCGATGGNCTGTAATGATCTAATACTGTTCTACCTGGAACCAAAGTACAAACACTAACAATAATCTGGGTTGGATTCCCAGAGAGGTGAGACATGTTCCACACTAATGATCACATAGATAGTATGCATTTGAGGAAAAGTAGTGTAAGTAATCAATTTCTTGCTTAATTAAAACATAAAGTATTTTATACTATTTTTTATTTTATTAATTATTTTTTTCTACATGGAAAACAACTTAATTATTATTCTGTGTGTATTTGAGGAGAAGTAATGTTAGTTATCAGTTGATTACTTAACAACTTGATAAAGTGTTTTCATGTTGTAATGATTACTCTTCGTAAAGGATATAAGAGATTAAGATTAAGACTATAAGAGATGGTTATAATTGATTAAAGATGGAGAGAGGAAGGGGTAGGGGGATTAGAAGAGAAGGGGGATTAAAAGGGGGAGGGGGATTAGAAGGGAGAGTGGGATTAGAAGTTAAATGAAAATATAAGACAAATCTGTTTAAATTATTGAAATTTACTCATTCAGCTTTTACAAATGAACCAATTTTTACTTTTTCGTATAAAGTATCGTGCGATGGTGCGAAAATTTGATGTTGAGGTATTGATGAATTAAGTTTTGAGGTCCCCTGAGTCCAGAAAAGTATTTGTTAAAAAAAAAAAATATTTGTAGGTCGTCTGTCTGAGCAGAACTGGGCCGATTATAACGTAATTTGGCATACTGGTTCAGAAAAATTATATCCCAAGGCGAAGGCGAGAAATTAATTTAAGCTCCAAATTTGGTGGCGCTACCCTCTAAAAACTCAGGAAAAACGTGAAAATTAATATTCCTCGAAAACGGTTCCGACGATTTTGATTAGAAAATTTCTAAAAAGGGGTACCTTTAAACACAACTATCCTCAGAAAATTCTAGGTCCTGAAAAAATAGCTTTAAACGTGGAAGGAGAAAGGCCGGGTTCGATCCCCCCACCGAGGAGAAGTTATTTATATCATACATTTTGATAAACTGTTCCCTACGAAAACTAATTGATGGCAAACACTGCACTATGTAATTATAAAGTCGTATATATTATATGAGAAAGTTTGTCTTAAATGTCTCTGACCGGTTTTTTTTTTCTTGATATCTGATATCTCTATCCTGTAATGATCTAATACTGTTCTACCTGGAACCAAAGTACAAACACTAACAATAATTTAGGTTGGATTCCCAGAGAGGTGAGACATGTTCCACACTAATGATCACATAGATAGATGTGTAAAGTGACTGATACTTCTATCCTTCAATGATCTAATATTACTGATAATCTGGGCATAACTTTGAACAGTAACCTTGTAGATCATTCTTAAAAGATGGCGATGTGTAAAACAGCTGTTTTATGACACAAACTACTTCACATAGTTTAAAAGAACGATATTCATAGTAATTTTGATGATACTTAATTCAAGATCATCAATTTACGACAATATACCTACTAATATCATTGAAAATAGAATGGGTAAAAATCACATTGTAGTTATCATTTAAAAAAAAAAAAAACATACTCCCACGCATCACGATTAAATCTAACGATTTGAATGTTGTTAGTTTTTTTCGTAAAGGTTGTTTGTGACCTTAATTTACATTATTTTGTGTTTTTTCCAAAAAAAAGTCCCTGTGTCCAAACTAAAAATATCCCATCATCAAAGCTAATGAATTATCAAACAAGGTGATAAGCAAGATAAAAATATTAATTATGATAAAAATGTTACAATGTCAAATCATTGTTAGTTTTGCTTTTTCTATTGTTTTTTATTGTTTATCATAATCTTGTTATATCCTTCATTAATGTCTTTTAATTATTTTTAATTTTACGTACTTTTTTAAAATAATTTCTTCATTTCTCTTTGTGTAAATCTATCGATTTATTTAATTTATAAATCATGTATTATTGTAATAATTAATTCATTTGTCGTTTTCTTTTATCTCTAAATCATTGATTATTATAACAGTCGATATTGTTTTTATGTCTAAAATCATTAGAAAAATATCGATTATTATTTTTTTATCTTTTTATCGACTTATTCAGTCGACTCTGTTTAATTGAAATCTTGATAATACATTATGAATTATTCCGATGATTAGAAGTGGTTAGCCCGTCCTTGGGTGTAAGAATTATCGTCGTCATCGTGTAAGAATAATTCTTCTAGATAATTCCAACTATTCTATAATTCACATTTCGTCCCTTGGAATTGTAGAAAATGAGTTCGGGAGCAAGTTACGATACGTGAACATCAGGGAACATTTTTAATGTTTTGGTTGAGAACATTTTAAAAACATTGAAGGGAACATCTTTTTAATTTCTCTTATAAAAGAGAAAGTAGAGTGAAGGCGCAAAATTCAATTTTAAGATTTTGATGGAATTTCACGTTTTGTGGTCCCCTGAATCCAAAAAAGTGGTTTTTAAAGAAATGTCTGTCTGTCTGTCGTCTGTTCAGACGCCTGGAGCCTAAACTACTGGGCCGATTTCGAAAAAAAACATTTGGCAAACATGTTCGCCAACTTCGAGTTGAAATTGACAAATTAATTTTAGCTCCAAATTTGGGGGTACTACCCCCAAAAAACTCTGAAAAAACGTAAAAAAAAATCTCAAAAACAGTTTCGACGATTTTGATTAAAAAAAATTAAAATTTAGTCCATTTAAATACGAATTTAACGATATAAGCGCCTGGCGAGGGCCCGGGTTCGATTCCCCGCCCAGGATAATTTAGTTTTATGATAAACTTTGATGAAATGTTTAATAATAATTAAATGTACGTATTCGAAAACTAATAAATGGAAAATACTGGGCTAAGTAATTATGAACTCATATATGATAAAGTTTGTCTATGAGTTGTCTCGTATCGATTTTTTATGTCTGTAATGGTAAGAAGTTCCATAAATTCGATGTAGAATGTTAAAATCACCTCCTTTTTTTTTTTGCTTCCGAGCTTACCGAAGGTAGCGGAAGCTATGTGATCGTTCTGAAGAACGAAAAAATTTTAGGTCTCCGATTTCAAAAATTCCAAGACAAATCCGTTTCAGACATCAGGGAACATTTTTAACAGTCGATATTGTTTTTATGTCTAAAATCATTAGAAAAATATCGATTATTATTTTTTTATCTTTTTATCGACTTATTCAGTCGACTCTGTTTAATTGAAATCTTGATAATACATTATGAATTATTCCGATGATTAGAAGTGGTTAGCCCGTCCTTGGGTGTAAGAATTATCGTCGTCATCGTGTAAGAATTATTCTTCTAGATAATTCCAACTATTCTATAATTCACATTTCGTCCCTTGGAATTGTAGAAAATGAGTTCGGGAGCAAGTTACGATACGTGAACATCAGGGAACATTTTTAATGTTTTGGTTGAGAACATTTTAAATACATTGAAGGGAACATCTTTTTAATTTCTCTTATAAAAGAGAAAGTAGAGTGAAGGCGCAAAATTCAATTTTAAGATTTTGATGGAATTTCACGTTTTGTGGTCCCCTGAATCCAAAAAAGTGGTTTTTAAAGAAATGTCTGTCTGTTCAGACGCCTGGAGCCTAAACTACTGGGCCGATTTTGAAAAAAACATTTGGCAAACATGTTTAGAAAAATCATACTTCGAGTTGAAATTGACAAATTAATTTTAGCTACAAATTTGGGGGTACTACCCCCAAAAAACTCTGAAACAACGTAAAAAAAAAATCTCAAAAACAGTTTCGACGATTTTGATTAAAAAAATTAAAATTTTGTCCATTTAAATACCAATTTAACAATATAAGCGCCTGGCGAGGGCCCGGGTTCGATTCCCCGCCCAGGATAATTTAGTTTTATGATAAACTTTGATGAAATGTTTAATAATAATTAAATGTACGTATTCGAAAACTAATAAATGGAAAATACTGGGCTAAGTAATTATGAACTCATATATGATAAAGTTTGTCTATGAGTTGTCTCGTATCGATTTTTTATGTCTGTAATGGTAAGAAGTTCCATAAATTCGATGTAGAATGTTAAAATCACCTCCTTTTTTTTTTTTTTTTTTTTTTTTTTAAATCAATCATATTTTTTATCCTTATCATAATTAGTAAATTTTAGAAAATAACGGTAGATTTTCCGTCTATATGTTTAATACTATGTGCTTTGATGTCGACTGATTGATTCACGCTGTCCTTTATTGAAACAATTGCTGTATTGTTTGAATTGGATATAAATTTCTAATAATCTTAAGGTACAGTTAATGGCGTACATTACTTCGCAGCTGAATTTCCTCTCCCATATCACTAAACCCATTAACGTTTTATTTCAGTTTGGTCTTTCTTATCTGTATAAATGGAAATTACAACCCATGAACTTGGTCCAAACAAATTTGGCTTGATGTCATCGTATAGAAAATTTATCGTCCGAGGATATTAAAATGTGTTCACTTCAAATTTTAATAAATCTCCTTAACACCTGCAGTCGTATGTATACAGGCTATTTTTTTTTTTTTTAGTATAAATAAAAATAAAACATAGATAGTGCCCTCCATATGGAACGAACAAGTTCCTATGAACCATTCCCCGATTTTTACTCGTTCGGTAACTTTCACATATAAAGAGAAAGTACCTATTGTGATGGGGCGAAAATTCGATTTTGAGATTTTGACGGATTTACACGTTTTGAGGTCCCCGCTGAGTCCAAAAAAGTGGTTTTTAAAAAAAAATCTGTCTTTTTGGGGATGTGGAACCGAGATTATATGAGAAAGTTAGTCTAAGTTGACTCGGACCGATTTTTTTTCTTTTGCGAACCACCATATCTAAAGTTTTTGGACGTCTTTATTTTGAACTTTATTTCATTATACATACTTCATTGTATAATATTTTACACTTATGTGACAATTGTTCCATAAATTTAATCAAGGAAGCTATTTGCTACACAAATTGACAAACGCTTTATTTTATTTTTAATTCTAATCGTTTCCCTTTAATTTCTCTTTAGTTCTTCCACTAATTAAGAAAATTTAAAAACATTCAACCAATGAAAGCCATTAGTGACGGATTTACA
>KZ651498.1:551782-562343 GCA_001010745.2 Gerris buenoi
TATTTTAATGCTTAAATCATTTAACCAATATCTAATATATCAACGCATTTTAATAATATTTTTTATATTTTAATAAGAGGGTTTTTAAAACTGATGACACGCTGGTCCAATTTTTTTAATTATTATTTTTTATTTCATTTTATATCTTTACTATTTTATTGTATAAGATATAATATAAAGATGTGCCCAGGAGTTGACGAAATATAGAAAGTTTAATTAAGGAATTTATTTTCCCCCTTTATGCATTTTTAGGGTGTCAAGGTCATCCGAGAAACCCTCGAAAAAAATTCTTCGATCAGCCGAACCATTGCAAACGTAGATCGTAGATCACAAATATGTTTCGCGTTTCCAAAATGGTGTGCAGCAATGTAAAGCCAGCAATGTCAACCCAGGTACAACGAATGCAAAATTTAAAAAAGCATTTATATCATACTCATCAGCAGCTTTCATTTGATACCCTACTCGAAAAAAAAAATACAATATTTGAGTTTACCACATTATTGCGAATTGCACGTGCGCATATTAAATTTCTATCTTTTCTATATTTGTCCAATGTGTGGGTCAAAAAGTTACACTTGTACATATTTCAAATTTCAACATTTTAGCTTCAATGGTTCGGGAGATATGAACCAAAGAGTGACGGACAGACATCACCCTCTGTTTAAGGGTTTCGAGAAGGATCTTAAAAACCCTAAAAATGAGTGTGACCCCACTGGGTATTGAAGCAGGGTTCAATACCCTTTCATTTTCCTTGAGACCATTCATCCAATATAATATGACGCGCTTTGAACCACTATTTGAGAGACTATTTATTTATCTACTCGCGGCAGCAAAATTAAGCATTACTTGACTTTTTTAGGCTGTAAAATACTATTTCGGTGATTTGTCATTAAAATATTAAAAACTGGCAGGAAAGTAGTTGAAACAGTCAGGTAAATATTTCCCTGACTAGGCAGAGAAAGTACAGTGTTACCAGTGCGTGTCATAACATCAGTTTATGTTTAGTTTTATTTTAATTTGTGTTATTTCAATTTAGTTTTATATTCTTGTTTTATTACAAAGCAGTGTTATATTATTACAGTCTATAAGATTAGAGTTGGCACAATCAAAAGGAGGGAACATTTTGAGGGAAACGATTTTATTGGTCCCCCATGTTGAATGCAACTTCAGAAAAAAAAATGCTCTACTCTACCCTTTTTCCACAAAAAAAATATAACATGGCAACACCGATTTTCCCTTTTTATAACCCCAAAACTACCTCCACGTTTGTTGTTTCCCGCCTTCGATTGTGCCAACTCTAATCTTATAGACTGTAATGTATTAATAATATTATTTTTTATAAGTTTAAAAATGATAAACTGAAAGATGATTTGAATTGTAGATCTTTGAATAATTAATCTCGAGTAAGAAGTGGCAAGACTGGAGCACAGCTTGTTTTGGTTTGAGTTTGTTGACGATTCATCTCAAACTAACTCTTTTACCTAAGCTTCCATTTTTTTTATCTGCATAGCGTAAGTAGATAAAATATTGTATGCAACAAGGCAGCAAAGGAAACATTTCTGCCTCGTGTAAATTGTAAATTACCTGCCTCGGCTTCACCTCGGCAGTTAATTTTCGTAGTCTGTTCTCGCCTCCGGCTGTGAGGCTAAAGGCCAATTTACACGTATTAAGTTGTTAAGTGGTTAACTAAATTTTAAGTGACTTAATTGTTAGAAAGCGTTTACACGTATTCACGCTTAATATTTAGTTAAGCTGTTTAGTTCACTAATAATGGACGTTGAACAACGAGTTCAAGTCATAAATACTGTCTAAAAAATTATTTTAAATTAGATTTTGGACGAAATAAAGTATGTATTTGTAAATAATATATAATTTTTGTTTTGACAAACTTGTGCATTTAACTAAATTGCGCATGTCCAGTAATTAGCCAAGCTCACCTACTAAACAGAAAAATAGAATAATTTATATTCTTCTTGTTTAGTTGCACGCTAAATTTTAACTTTCAACTTATTAATAAATTCATTGTTTACATGCATTAAGTCGCTAAAAATTTAGTTAACCACTTAACAACTTAATACGTGTAAATCGGCCTAATCTACATCAAAATTAAATTAAAATTCCATTTTGCTGCCTCGTTACATAAATATCTATTGCAATAATTTAAACTAATCCGTCTTAAACATAGATTTAATCTTATATTATAACTAGCCGTTAGCCCCGCGGTAACGGGCAGAATAATAAATATGGTTTAGAAAAAGTGCTGAGAGATAATTAGTTATAATTGAAATAGATATTTAAAGAGATATTTACTGTTTAAATAGTAAGTTTTATGCAGTTATAGGTAATTAAAATTAAAACATTTAAATAGGAAGTTTTGTGCTCCAATATTCGTTATATATGTATGGAGCAAATGGTTTAGTATCTGGCTGTCATCCAGTAGCCCCGGGTTCGATTCCAGCTTATGGCGGATCAATTTTTAACGTTATAAATCATTTAGAGGTGAGTTGTCGTTGTCGTCGTCGTTGGGACACTACTCGATTATATAAAAGATTATCTTATCTACTCATAGATATACATAACAATCATTATCAATCTTAGCTCATCAACACATCGCAAACTTTATGAGTTTCATTCATTTTCTGATTATCGCATCACTAGTATTCGTTTTCATAAATAATCTATACACGTGCGATTGCTTTTTCATGTGTTTACATGTTTAACATGTTTATTCATTGTTTAACATTTTGTCTTTTTATTTTTTTATGCGTATTTTAAGTGTTTTCTTTAAAGGTCAGACGTAAAAAGTAGTGAAGACTTTACTTTTTTTTTATTATTATCCCACAAAAAGAATAAAAGACGATAGTAAGGTGGAGTTATATAATGGAGTCAGGTAATGCGTTGGGATGACATCATTACGTCGGTGACCTGCTCTTCGAGATGCTTTCAGCTTTATTTCGAGGATGGTTTATAACTCGTGACCTCTTGAGTTCAATAGAGAAGAAGAATCAAGAATTACGTAGTTTAATCTTAAAAAGAAGTTATGATAATATTATTTTTATTTCTTTATTAATAAACCGAAAAAAGTTACACATAGATGTCTTAAGCTTAAGTGAGATAAGAAGTTTAAGAGGACCAGTCACTAATACCATGTTACACATAGTGTCGTTAGTTTCGAAAAAACAACTCAAAGAAAAGAAGAGGGAGCACAGTGAATGAAAAAGGTGGCTCAAACTTTGGAGACCACAACTAGAGCTAGAACTGTGTAGTGAGAGAAAAGTGAACTAATATTCAGTTATTAACTTTAATTTATCAACAACATGGTTTGTAACCTCCGACGCAATATCCTTCTCTCATCTTTATCTAATGCCTCGTTTACATTCAGCCATTAGCTGGCCATACACGGACGCTCTTTCATTGGTAAGTTTTTCCCTTGGTAAATCTTGTCATGCGGAAACGGGAGAGGATACGTGAAAGGCCTACGGGAGGATATGCCGCGTCATCATTTGAAAGGAAAAAGTTGGTGTATGAGAGAAAACCTTAATTTATCGTGTCATTTGGCGTCGCACGTGGTTCGCCCACGAGGCGTGGGGCGAATCTCTTCCCGTTTTCCTCTCTTGAGTTAACGTCATATTATTAACCACAACCACAAACACCGGTTGAGGTGCGTTCAGACGGTTCAAATTCATTATTCAATAGAAGTGAATGACACATTTTCAATCTAAATGAATGCCTCTGAACGTTTTTGATGAAGCAATCAATGTAAAATTGGTGGTGAACTCAAAATCTTGCAAAAACCTCAGAGGAAGGAAGGGGTAGAGGGAACAATGCGATTTCAAAAGTGGTTCATTATGCTCCCCCCATATATTAGCTTTCCAAGCGGCAGTTTGGTGAAACAGTATCGATATCTCGATAAATACTCGAAATTTATCTGATCAGCTGATTAGGATAAGAATATAATTGACATAAGTGATATTTTCATTTTAAATACAGTTTTCTTTACTTTCAATTAGAAATATTGGCAGATGAGTAAAGACTGTAAGTAAGTTATATTAATGTGAAGGATTTTATGAAACAGTGCACTTATAGTTAGCACAAGATGGGGTTTAACCTCAGAGGAAGAAAGCGTTAGAGGGACCAATGCTATAGAAACTGGGTCTCAAAATGTGGTTCATTATGCTCCCCCCATATATTAGCGCTCCAAGCGAGCTCAATCCGAACTAAAGTGATCACGTGGTCACTGGTCCTTTTCCTATTGGTCAATTCCTTGTCGTTCCGTGCCCACAGACGCTTGTCAACAAACCCTTAAGCGTTAAACCCCATCTTGTGCTAACTATGAGTGCACTGTTTCATAAAATTCTTCACATTAATATAACTTACGTACAGTCTTTAACCATCTGCCAATATTTTTAATTAAAAGTAAAGAAAAATTATTCAAATATGTAAGAAGATAAATCTGATGAGATTTGATTGCTTTAGAAGGCGATTTTGATTTATCTTATATGATTATATAAGATTGCATTGGGTTATCTAGGAACTGTTACATGTTATTAGCAACTTAATTGCCTTTAGATTATTAAGGTTAACAACAAACATTAAAGTACTTTTGTATTTATAAAGAAAACTGTACCCTAATCAACTGATATCAGATAAATTTCGAGTTTTTATCAAGATATCGATACTGTTTCACCAAACTGCCGCTTGGAGAGCTAATATATGGGGGGGAGCATAATGTACCACTTTTTGAGACCCAGTTTCTATAGCATTGTTCCCTCTACCACTTTCTTCCTCTGAGGCAAAACCCATAAATATAACCTATATGCAGGTGAAACCTTCCATTTTATCAAAAACAAAACAATACTGAACGAGCTGTTGACAGTTCAATTTGATGTTTCCAGTTTCCATAGAGCCATTCAATCAGATTGCTTAAAGAGATAAACTAGTTCAACTTCTTTTCTATAGGTTTGTTCCAACCGAGCATTGTACCCTCCACGGGATCGTCACCGGCATGCGCAATGCATAAAAGCCGTTCCAAGCTGACTTGGGACAGTGTTTCGTACTGTACACGAAACTGTTCCAACCAGGGCAGGAGTCGTTTGCGAACCGTTCACTGTACGGTCCCAATGATCCTCTGACACTACCAAGTACTGGTATGTATGACATGCGCAGTTATGTTAATAGTCACAATTATCAACAGGAAGGTTCCCTAACTGTTAGGTTTCCTTGAATGTTTTTAATATAGAGCGAATTATAAGGCCTAAACCCGTTCCAACCTGACATGATTCTATTACAGTACAATGTTAGCGCATGCGTAGATAACCTGTCCTTAAAGATTCCCGAACGATCCGCGGGATGATACAAAGGACGGTACATATAGGTTGGAACAAACATTATATTATTTCATTGAATTAGAACACCGATGTTTACATGTTTGCAATTTAATTGCTCAATATAATTGAAACCTGAACGAATAGGTTTCAATTATATTCAACAATTAAATTGCACCATCTAAATTGCACCTTTAGTGATTCCGAGTTCACCTTAAGGTTTGCTTATTCTCTCTTAGTAGAAACAACTAACTTAGTTTAATAATTGAGTGTTATGAATAATTTATATCACTTGTTGAAAGAAATAAAACAATGTAATTATAAAATACTAGGTGTGCAATGCTTGCAATATTGAGCTGAGCGTGCATTTTAATCATATTTATTTATTTTATTCATTTTTTTTTTCTATTTTACCAAATAGNGAGTTTTTATCGAGGTATCGATACTGTTTCACCAAACTGCCGCTTGGAGCGCTAATATATGGGGCCCGCATAATGAACCACTTTTGAAATCGCATTGTTCCCTCTACCACTTTCTTCCTCTGAGGCAAAAACCATAAACATAACCTATATGCAGATGAAACATTCGATTTTATCAAAAACAAAACAATACTGCGAACGAGCTGTTGACAGTTCAATTTGATGTTTCCAGTTTCCAAAGAGCCATTCAATCAGATTGCTTAAAGAGATAAACTAGTTTAACTTCTTTTCAACAGGTTTGTTCCAACCAAGCATTGTACCCTCCGCGGGATCGTCACCGGCATGCGCAATAGATAAAAGCCGTTCCAAGCTGACTTGTAACAGTGTTTCTTACCGTCCAGGAAACTGTTCCAACCCCGGGCAGGAGTCGTTTGCGAACCGTTCACTGTACGGTCCCAATGATCCTCTGACACTACCAAGTACTGGTTTGTATGACATGCGCAGTTATGTTAATAGTCACAATTATCAACAGGAAGGTTCCCTAACTGTTAGGTTTCCTTGAATGTTTTTAATACAGAGCGATTATAAGGCCTAAACTCGTTCCAACTGGACATGATTTTATTACAGTACACTGTTAGCGCATGCGTAGAAAACCTGTCCTTAAAGATTCCCGAACGATCCGCGGGACGATACAAAGGACGGTACATATAGGTTGGAACAAACCTTATATTATTTCATTGAATTCAAACACCGATGTTTACATGTTTGAAATTTAATTGCTCGATATAATTGAAACCTGAACGAATAGGTTTCAATTATATTCAACAATTAAATTGAACCATCTAAATTGCACCTTTAGTGATTCCGAGTTCACCTTGAGGTTTGCTTATTCTCTCTTAGTAGAAACATCTAACTTAGTTTAATATTTGAGTGTTATGAATAATTTATATCACTTGTTGAAAGAAATAAAACAATGTAATTATAAAATACTAGGTGTGCAATGCTTGCAATATTGAGCTGAGCGTGCATTTTAATCATATTTATTTATTTTATTCATTTTTTTTTTCTATTTTACCAAATAGAATGACCCCTCATAAATGAAAATATAACAAAAGTTAACATAACAACAATAACTGTACTCTTAAAGAGCTTTCCAACGACATGCATCTTGAAGGGCATATACAATTTTAACTTTTGTACCCCGTACCCCCACCCCCGGGTACCAATTTGGACCATTTCAGATTTATACCTTCCTGTGGTTGGTCACTATGATCGTGCCGAATTTTGTGAGGATCGGCTCAGCTGTTCAGGAGAAAACTTTTGTACTCCGTACCCCGTACCCCTGTGTACCGATTTGGACCATTTCAGATTTATACCTTCCTGTGGTTGGTCACTATGATCGTGCCGAATTTTGTGAGGATCGGCTCAGCTGTTCAGGAGAAAACTTTTGTACTCCGTACCCCGTACCCCTGTGTACCGATTTGGACCATTTCAGATTTATACCTTCCTGTGGTTGGTCACTATGATCGTGCCGAATTTTGTGAGGATCGGCTCAGCTGTTCAGGAGAAAACTTTTGTACTCCGTACCCCGTACCCCTGTGTACCGATTTGGACCATTTCAGATTTATACCTTCCTGTGGTTGGTCACTATGATCGTGCCGAATTTTGTGAGGATCGGCTCAGCTGTTCAGGAGAAAACTTTTGTACTCCGTACCCCGTACCCCTGTGTACCGATTTGGACCATTTCAGATTTATACCTTCCTGTGGTTGGTCACTATGATCGTGCCGAATTTTGTGAGGATCGGCTCAGCTGTTCAGGAGAAAACTTTTGTACTCCGTACCCCGTACCCCTGTGTACCGATTTGGACCATTTCAGATTTATACCTTCCTGTGGTTGGTCACTATGATCGTGCCGAATTTTGTGCGGATCGGCTCAGCTGTTCAGGAGAAAACTTTTGTACTCCGTACCCCGTACCCCTGTGTACCAATTTGGACCATTTCAGATTTATACCTTCCTGTGATTGTTTACTATGACCGTGCCGAATTTTGTACGTATCGGTTCAGCCGTTCAGGAGAAAACTTTTGTACCCCCCACCCCGTACCCCTGTGTACCGATTTGGACCATTTCAGATTTATAACTTCCTGTGATTGGTCACTATGAACTGTGCCGAATTTCGTGCAGATCGATTCAGCCGTTCAGGAGGAGTTTGCATCAAAAATGCAACGCGTAGTACAAGAGCTTCGCTTCGCTCAGCTCAATAAGTTTATTGGCCTATACCACAATTTATAATTTATTATAAATCAGATCGGTTTCAACCTCTAAAATACTAAAATATAACAATTTTATAAAAGTAAAAATCCACAAAGATTATTAACAAGTCTGGCAGTTGATCGGAACTACAGTCTATAAGATTAGAGTTAGCACAGTCGAAGGCGGGAAACAACAAACGTGGAGGTAGTTTTGGGGTTATAAAAAGGGAAAATCAGTGTTGCCATGTTATATTTTTTTGTGGAACAGGGGTAGAGTAGGGCATTTTTAATTTGAAGTTGAATTCAAGATGGCGGACCAGTTAAATCGTTTCCCTCTTTAAATTTTCCCGCCTTTGCTTGTGCCAACTCTAATCTTATAGACTGTAAAACCCAAAAGAAAACAAAAATGTTTTATTTATTTCAACAAATAATATAAACTATTTATTATTTTTGAATACCACAAAATATCAGTCAATCAAATTTTTGAATATTCACTATTATGAGTAAGTTGTTTTACTTCTTTTTTGTTCTCTCGAAGATATTATAAAATAAGTGCTACAACCATTATACTTTTAGATTTCATCTGTAACTTAATTTAAAAGCTTGTTTTACCGATTAACTTGATTATAAAGTGAAATACAGGTTGAGTGTCCCAGTGTCCTTTATATTGAGTTTATAAGAGAATACCAGAATATTATCCTTCCTTGAATACTAATTCCTCTGAAATTCCTTGCGCCACTCAACTCATCTTCAATTCTTTTTTTATTTATATTGTATTTCACAACTTATTTTATTTATCTGCATTCCAAAATGAAAAAACAAGTTTTGCATTTCAACATACCGGAAAGAAATGTTTTTGTATAATAAACTTATTTTTAAATGTCAGTTTAATAAACAGTTATAACTTTTTTTTTAGCAGCATTAATGATGTATTTATTATTCATTCACGATCATAATTGATTGAGCAAATCAATCGCTAATTGATTCTTAGTGTTTTTACTTTGGTTCCAGGTAGAACAGTATTANATTAGAGATGGTTAAGATTGGTGTAAAGATGTTAGAGTTGATTTGTTGCTGTTAAAACTCGTTAGAGTATTTTAGAGATGGTTAGGATTGATTGGAGAATATTGGAAATTGCTACATGAATATAATAAGTAGGCTAATTCGACAGTAATAACGCGTTGGTTTATTTTTTTATTGCTAAAGGTTTATAAATTAACATTTTGAGCTTTCAATAAGAATCATATATTTATTTATTTTATTTCAACTTCATATTTTTTATTGAAATCTTTCTTTTTTATGGTTAAAATAGTATTTAATTATGAAGAACTTTGCATTGCTTATGTTAATATATTATATTTACTAGTTTGGCGGCGCGGCGAGATGTAAGTTATAGGCCCCTGTTCTGATATAAAACTTCATTATGTAAATCGTCTAATCTAAAGTACTGAATCAAGCATGTCGAATTCTAACTTAATACAATCAACAGTTTTTTGTGTAGTGAGATGATACATTTATAACATGTAGTTTAAAAGCGAGCTGCAGAGGATTTTAAATTACTTAAAGGGTAATGTAGGGAAGGTTACCAAATTACAAAGATACCCGGCATTCCCACTCCTCTACCCTCTATTCCTATTCCGCACTTATATTCTTTAACTATGAGAGTCATCATGAATAACTATTTTCTTAATATTCAATATTTATTGCAATATGTTCGCTTCAATAATAGAGCCGCGCGATGCTCACCAGTAATTGCGGTGATAAACTATATCGGTGATAAACGGTGATAAAATCAAAATGATTGACAGCAATACATTAGTTTAGTTTATTTTGCCGCTTGGAAGCAGCACTAGCAGTACAAGTTTGAGCAACTTTTAGAAGTTAAGATTTTTAAGTTTTACCTTTACATTCGCGTATATAAGATGTTGAACACTACTTACATGAAAACTGGCATTTTCAAGACATAATAAAATTGAACTTTTACATTCGCGGATATAAGGTATTAAAACCCCTCCAAAAGTAAAATTTATAAGTTAAACCCTTAAAACTTTTTAAAGGTTAACATTCACCGTGATAAGTTATTTGATAATATCGCCAAAGTGTTGGCGAATTTTCAAAGAAAATTAAGCTATTGCAATGGCTTCAAAATGTTTGTAATGCGAATTTGTGAGAATTTTCTCCATGGAAATCCGTTTTATACCATTCTTAATCGAATCCTGAAATTTAACACTTTTTTATTTATGTATGTATACAGGGTGACCGGAAGTTAACCAGCCAAACTTCATGGTTAGTTACTATGGCCAAATTGGAACAAAAAATGTCGAGAAAGCATATGACCATTTCTCAATAGTTCTCGAGCTATCGATTTATTTCTTTTTTTTTTAAGTGTTTCACGAAAATTTTCAAAAAATGCCAAATATCTCAAAAACTAAATAAAATAGAGAAATCAGGGTAAGGAACAATTTTAAAGAGCATAAAAAAACCTTTCAGAATCACTAATTTATTTACAAATTATCAGCTGCTAAGCATCTTTTAAGTCCTGTTACATTTGAAAATTTCGATTTTTTT
>KZ651499.1:55333-72165 GCA_001010745.2 Gerris buenoi
TTCTGAAGAACGAAAAAATTTTAGGTCTTCGATTTTAAAAATTCCAAGACAGAAATCCGTTTCAGACATCAGGGAACATTTTTGGTTCCGTGTCTGTCTATCCGTGTATCCACAAATCATGAAACGTGTGACGATAACTTGAGTAAATGTCAACCGATTTATATGAAATTTGGTGGACATGTTCATTTTACTAATGCCCAGGACGAGTTCGTTTTACTACTTTATCTGTTCAAGTGTTAACAGACAAAGCTCACGTAAACGTGAACTTCAAATTTAAAATTGGAATTTTAGGTTGGGGAAAAAAATCAAACTTCATCTACTTAATGAGACAAACATTTTTTTTCAAATACAATTTTTTAATAAAACCAACAGCGACACCCCTATGGCGTGTTAAAGATCGCTAAAAATTGTTTTAGTTTAAAAACAATATAACAATAAAGTAATATAATGTTAATTTTAATACAACAATAAAGTACATGATAGGATGCGAGGAAGCTATGTGCCACACTAATTGGCAGTCTATTTATAATTGTTACAATAGTGAGTTCTCATTTAAGGGTTGCCATGTGCATGAATTTTCTTAATCATGTCCTCTTTTTTAGTGTCTGCAAATCTCTCACTAAATTTTTTAGATAAAATTCCGTCGGGTATAATAAACTCTTCTCTCATTTTCACATTAAATAGACAAATTAAAAAGCTCCTGCCTTCTAACACTTTAAACAAAAACTTACATTTCTTGTGTTTAATGTAGGTGCGAGTAATGTGTAAGTGTATGTACAAGTGCAATTGTATGTTATTTTAACTTATAAAAAGTGCACAGTAAAACTAGGTAATTTGCACCTGTAATAGTTGACTACCTAGCTGAATGTGTATTAATACAACTTTTACAAATAGAAAATCTTTGCTATAAAAATCCTCTTTTAAACGTTTTTATTCATAGTTTGCGCCTCGTATGTGATACACACAAGGTTTTTTTTTTATAATGTATGTTAATTTTAATAATTTATTATCAGTTATTTTTGGCTCTTGTAAAATTGCATTAAATGTTAGTACGGCTTTATTCCTCTGGTAAAGTGATACTTTATATCCAATGCCTCTTGAAATTCAGAATTAGTAGATCACTAAATTAAGAAACTATAGATAATTAATTTTACTGATTTATCAAAAATAGTCAAATAGGTATTTCAATGCAATAGGATTGTCTCAAACAAATTGAAAAATAAATAGAGGACCATTGCCAACTACAACACACGAGAAAAATTACAATGAAATCTAAATTGTAATTTTTATAAAATGGGGCTACATTTTATCCAATTTATACATAACTCATATTGTAAAAAAACAGAGTTTAAATTAATATATTAATTTTAAGAAAATTTTGATAAAAAGTAAAAATTGTAAAATATTCACATGCAAAGGGAAATGTATGAATATTCTATAAAAGTTTAATTAAAACATGCAACTTTTTTTCAGACACACAGGATCTGGCAAGCCCTGTAAGTTTAAGCTGAACAGTCTGACTGAAGAAAGCCACCTGAGCATGTGTATATTCCTATTCCTATCACCTATAAGTTGTGAATGTAGAGACTGCTAAAATATACACATGTTCAGGCGAACAACGTTAAGGCTGACTGTTCGGCCAAAAATTGACACTCATACTACATCATATGTGGCCGGCACAACTAACTAACTTCATGGTTTAACAGCCCGTGAGGGGCCTACGCCTGCCAAAGAGCTTATACAACTATTAATATAGGGTCCCAAGTCTAGATTTCAAAATTCAAAGAGCATAATTAGGAGGTAAAAACTGAAATTTTTTATCCAATAAGTACAGTCTTAATGTGTTTTAGTTTTCAAGTTTTACTGATATTTTCAATTTCACAAGTTTTGCTCATTAAAATGATTATACCTTTGAAACCATTAATGATAGAAAGGTATGATTTGTGGCATACGAAAATGAATAATGTTTCATTTAAGTTAAGATATAATATTTAAAAGATGGTTTGGTAGAAAAGAATTCTGACAGTACTTCTTACCACATTAGCAAAGTGCTTACCACAATTGACGTATTTTATGATCTGTAATATATTGGCTGCCCAGATATCTTTTGTTGTTGGGCGTCTGCAGATCTAAATGCTTTTCAAGTCAGTTCTTCATAAAGTCCGTTCTTCGTAGATTGGGACAGAGCAGACATGATTTTGTTTGTCAATGCTAAATGTTAATTATGCAAATGGAATTAAAATTTTCTCCACACAATGAGCTTTTTCAATGTATAATTTTTTTTTTTTTAAAGCTTTGCTTAGTCTCATATATTTTTTTAAAAAAACAACTGAAAAGAACATTTATATCATATTAATAAGAAATAATCAAGCAAGAGGAAAAAAAATGAATAAATTTGATAGTACGTCACCAATAGAATCCATGCTAGGGGGGTTTCATGTTGAACGGGAGGGCCTTCAAAAAACTTTTATCTCATAGAACAAATACATTTATGGTAGTGGGAGGACAGATTAAAAAAAAAATAAAAAAAAAAAATACTAAAACGGTTTGAAAAAACAGTAGCCTCTTCAATCTTATTTCGTTCCAATATATTAATATATCTTAAAACGTTTAAAAAAAAAAATGTTGTATATTCAACATTATACTATTCTCCCCAAAAAAATGTAGGTATAGGCCGGGCAAAAATAAAAAAAAATAATGAAAAGATACAATAAATTGACGAAGTCGTATCGAAGCCCACTCCTGCGCCAGTTTGAAATTGTTAAAAAAAATAGATCAAAAAAATTATAAATTTAAACAAAATATTTTGGTTTTAAAAACATTTTTTATAAATATTTAAAATATGGCACCTACAAGAGAAATGAATATCAAATTAAAACACATTTATGAACATTATTAGAGAAATGAACATTTATTATATTTTTTTATTTTTGGATATTTTAATGCCAATTTATTTAAAACACAAACATAATTTATAACATGAATTAATTTCAAAAAAATAAATAATAAACATTTATTATATTTTTTTATAGTACTGTTATTTATTGTTATATTACTTAGTTTTGACCGGTTATTTCTTTATAATATAAATGGAAAGTATATAAAAAATGTATGTTTTCTTCTTAACAATTAATAGATGATAGTTATATAAGATTTTAAAATAAAATAAATTATATTTTTTTGAAGATTTTAATTTGGTTAAATAAATATGTTCAGATAGGCTGTCCCTTGATTACGTGTGTGTAAAAATGTTTAGGACAAAAAGAAACTATTATTTGCCATAAATTGAACATTCCTTTCATATTTTTATTTTTATAATGACCTAGCATTGATATTATTTAATAAATAAGATTTGTATCAGGATAGTGAATGATTGTGTTGTTTGTTTTAAAATTAAGACCCAAGGTTTCCTAACAATTATTAGAATAATCTTAAGGCTTTAACTAGATTCAGAGGCTTAAACGTAGATGATATTCGTACAAGCTAGTCAATGACTTAGACCTGCCAAAGGGGTTATAATACAACTATATAAGTAATGAATTAAATGGGTTTGTTGTGTTGCTTAATCAGCTATATCAACCATAAAATTAGGATTCGCAACCAGATTATAGACGCCACTTCACTTAAATAGATACCCATTTATATCCCGATGCTGACAAACAGCAAGCTTAGGGCCCCTTGTAATTGGTAATTGTATCCCCATCTCCTGCTCCTAAATGATAAATGATAGCTGAATATATAGATATAAATTTATTCAAGGGTGCTGGAAAGAATAATATTCTTAAGGTTAAGGAAGGGTCTATTTTTATTTCCAGAGCTTTTAATTCAGAGAAGTTGAGTATACTTTAAACAAAAAATACAAAGGTAAAAAGTGCAGGAAGGATGAATTAAATGTCAGACCCTTTATTTAATTTTATTTCCCTCATTTTGAATAATGAAACTTGAGGTGCATCCTTTGGTCTAAATTGTGGAGTTCTTTACCCCTTGTGATGCTAGGAATATAACATGAGATAGCTGTTGAGTATTAGGAAGATGGAAGTTAGAAAATATGTAAGAAAGAAGAGATAGAACAACTCAATGGTGGAGATTGAACAATTTGTAAAATCTCAGAGGACAGGATAGTAAAGAGAGAATGTCTGAGGCAAGGATCCGAATGTAGAAAGCAAGATTGAATAATAGAGGAATTTTTAATGCTTTAATTGGATCAGAGGCAATAAAAAATGACATGACTTTAGACTAGATGGATGGATAAATTGGAGAAGATAATCAGAAAGCGATTAACAGTAAGGGATAGAAAACATGAGTTGTTGATAAAAAAGAATGGAGGAAGAACGTACAAAAGAGGGTAAAAAAGATACAAGGCTGTACATAATGAGGAAATGTTGATTGTAAATCCTGCGTTCAAATACGGCAAACCCTTTCTCCTTTCTCTTTTAAAGTCAAGCAGGTGGAAATTGGGAAAAAGGGAGTAGATTTATCTTGAACAGTAAAATTACATTCGCAAGTACATGATAATTGACCCTCAAATGAGTGAAATAGGACAAAAGGACTTTTTTTGTAGTTCTTTTAATAGTATTTTACTCAAAGCATGCCTTTGTTGATTTTACCCTTCTTGCATGAACTGCAATTTTAATGAAAGTTGTAAATTTGAGAATTGAGTATGTTTGAAAAGCCTGAATACATTAAGACTGTTAAGGCGTTAAGAGCCACAGCAGGCTATCCCTAGAAGTACTCAAGATATTGATTGATTAAAGAATCACCTGAATTTCCAAAACAATTTTGGAAGAAATATACTTCTTTCAAAAATAAAATAATTTTTGGTTCATATTAAACCCATTATATTCACTGGCTCAGTTCACCCAAGTGTGATAAGGGTTTACCATAGGGGTGATCAATTGCTCTTGACAATGATATTAAAATTACTACAAATTTTTAGCTCCAAATGAAAAATAATAATATAAAGAGTTTATCATAAGGAAGGTAGTGCAAGTTAAGATGGTTAGTGGAAGAGGATGGTGTGGTTCGAGGTGGTAAGCAAACAGGAGCGGTTCAGGGGTTAATCTAATTTAGAGATTAAAGAAAGGAACAAAACCAGATTCAGCACTTTTGCTAAGGAAATTTATGCTCTGAAAATAAATAAATTTGTCCTAAACTCTTTTATTTCCTAACTGACAGCAGAATATTAGATGGACAATTAACAACATTTAACACTTTTTATATTACGACATGGTAGAGATATGCTTACTATAAGAATACTAAAATTAAGTGCAACACTAATGGACATCAATTTCTACGAGTAGACACCTGGTATACAAGAAAGGTTCAAGATACCAGAAGACAATATACCACACTTGAACAAACTTCACTGTATTACAGCGACTATTTAGTGTTTAGGTGTAAACTATAGTGTTTAGAACAAACTAAATCATCATTTTTGTTATTGCTCGTGCCAACATAAAAAATATATGATTTGTAATCAGTAGAATGTGAAGATTCATAGAGGAATCTATACTTATTCTAAGAGTATGATACTCAAATTGGAATAGACGAAATCCTCTGAAGATATTGCCTGAAAGAACATGGATCTATAAAATTTATTCCGTTCACAGTCTAGGATGAAGATACTGTCTCAAAAAAACTGGTGTATTTTTGTTTTTAAGGGGCTTAAAACATTATATGGCAATCAATAATCCTTGAAAGTATTTTAAGTTGAGTAAAAAAATAAGATTGTGTATTCTTTAAGATCTTTTTTTGTTAGTACTACCCATTTTGTTAAAACAATTCTAGCTGGTAGAATTCTAAGCATCTCATATAAAAGAAAAAAAAATAAACAGAAAATTTGAGATACTACAACAGTATAAATTAATCATCAATAATTAATCAGGGACATCCCATCTTAAAAAAATATATAAATATTAATCATATAAATAAATATTAGTAATTAAAATAAATAAGAGTAGACATAAATTATTTCCATTCGTAATAAAAATAACAATAANTAATATTACGCCATGGCTGCCCAGATATCTTTTGTTGTTGGGCGTCTGCAGATCTAAATGCTTTTCAAGTCTGTTCCTCGTAAAGTACATTCTTAGTAGATTGGGACAGTGCAGACATGATTTTGTTTGTCAATGCTAAATGTTAATAGTGCAAATGGAATTAAAATTTTCTCCATACAATGAGCTTAATGTCTAGGTGGTCGTTATCTCTTCTTGAATTAATAAATAGACAAACTACGTCACATGACAGAACATACAGAAGTAGTAATAGAAGTGTCTATTACTACTTCTACAATGTTATTGTTTCAATTTTAATTTACAGGTGGTCTGAATATACCAATTATTTGTTCAATTGTGCATTTTTTCCCCCTGTTTTAATGTTTCACATATACCCCTCATTGGTAACGACAGCATCTAGCTGATTTGTTTATTGATTTATTTATTTATACCCCTCGTTACTGTAAGGTGAGAAGTCCTGTCAGACTAAAAATTTTGTAATACATTTTTCAAAAAATCACAAGCGTAAATTCTTTTCTAACTAAACTATGTTTTTACATCCTATATCTTAACTTAAATACAACAAAATTTATTAAAGGAAACTCTATGCATTTTCGAATGCCACAAACTACACCTTTCTGTGTAATTGAAAACGAAAAGAAACGTGGAATTAAAAACGAAAACACATTGAAGCTACACTTATAGGACAGCAAAAAATTCAGTTTTAACCTCTTCTTAGTTTGCTCTTGGACGCAACCCAATATACCAGAGATACACTTGGGACACCCTGTATAATGGAAGACAAGGAGTTAGTGTCACTCCATCAGCTGTATAAACCTTTAAATTAGCATTTGCAACCAGAGAGTCACCACTTCAAATAAGCAGCTACCCATTTACATAGTGACACTGGGTAAACACCAGATTGTGTGTAGCCGGCATAAGATTTAGGCATAATATGTTGACGTGCGGCAGAATGAGAAATTCCGTGTTTTTAAATTTATTTTTAGGATATAACATAATGATTTATTGTGTGTGTATTGTGTATGAAAGAAGCTTAATTTTATAAGCATTTGTGTGGTTCTACAATATATGGTGAATATTTGGTCTGCAGAGGTTTATAAACTGGGTAAAAGGTTATAATATTCCATTGTTTAGGTTTATTGTTTTGTTTTTTAAAAAGATTTTAAAATACAGTGTGACAATAAAAGCTTGACTATTATCATGCATTTTTTTAATTTGCAGATACCGTACATATACATAGCAGTAGGTCTGCTATATATGCTGCAGTATGCGGCGAAGAAGAGGAAACAGCCTACCACTTGGTGGGAACTTACGAAGGACATGGGAGACGCTTTCACATCTTAGGAGAGGGGATTATCAGAGAGGAAGNAATTTGCAGATACCGTACATATACATAGCAGTAGGTCTGCTATATATGCTGCAGTATGCGGCGAAGAAGAGGAAACAGCCTACCACTTGGTGGGAACTTACGAAGGACATGGGAGACGCTTTCACATCTTAGGAGAGGGGATTATCAGAGAGGAAGAACTTGTCACACTTAAGTGGCAGGATATCCTCTCCTTTATCACCCAAACTAGGAGACTCGAGGGTAAGACTGAGGTAGTTCAATGGGTGTGAGTTCAGGGGTTGGCAAAAATGACCCGAGTGCGGTCTAGTTGCCAGGCTTGGCCTCTCCGCCCTCTTACTAGTACTAATACTACTAGCAGTAGGTTTTGACACTAAATATGAAGTAACAAGAATTAACAATTAGAATATTTTATTTAGTGCCTCCACCACAAGATGTGAAGATCCAAACTTCTACTTTTTCATATATTAATAAACATGTTCTTTAATTAATCTGACAAGAGTGGGATACGGAGGTTTTTAAGTTTAGTTTACAACATCAAAAACACACTAACATCTGTGACTAAAGGGGAACCATTGAAATTCCACCTGTTGATCCATTTATAAAATGGATCAACTCTCCTTTAGTTGGAAATCTTTATTGCCACACTGTTGTTTTTATCTTTGTAATCACACTCATAACAATAATAATGCATATTATAATAAAGATAAATAGATAAATGATAATAGTATAATGTAATATTTGTCCAAGAAAATGTTTTCATTTTATTAATGTTGTAATTATGATTAGGTAATTTTTGAAAATTACTTTTCAACAACTCAAGAATATTTTTATAGGATTAAACACTAAGGCTTTCCCCGATTTTGCAGGTGCCATAAAAGAAAAAAAAAAAAAAAATACAAAACGGGAATAAAAAAGATAATTAAAAAAATTCAATGTATTAAATTGATTTGATTTAGTCGGAGGTGACTGTACTACCAAAGCTAGCGTACTGTCGCGAGCCTATGAGGTTATGCCGTGCAGGGATTGGCAATAGGTCCTCTGGGTAGGCTCCTTTATCACCCAAACTAGGAGATTCGAGGGTAAGACTGACGTGGTTTGATGGGCGTGAAAAATCAGGGGGTGGCAAGAATAACCCGAGTGCGGTCTAGTTGCCAGGCTTGGCCTCTCCGCCCTCTTACTAGTACTAATACTACTAGCAGTAGGTTTTGACACTAAATATGAAGTAACAAGAATTAACAATTAGAATATTTTATTTAGTGCCTCCACCACAAGATGTGAAGATCCAAACTTCTACTTTTTCATATATTAATAAACATGTTCTTTAATTAATCTGACAAGAGTGGGATACGGAGGTTTTTAATTTTAGTTTACAACATCAAAAACACACTAACATCTGTGACTAAAGGTGAACCATTGAAATTCCACCTGTTGATCCATTTATAAAGTGGATCAACTCTTCTTTAGTAGGAAATCTTTATTGCCACACTGTTGTTTTTATCTTTGTAATCACACTCATAACAATAATAATGCATATTATAATAAAGATAAATAGATAAATGATAATAGTATAATGTAATATTTGTCCAAGAAAATGTTTTCATTTTATTAATGTTGTAATTATAATTAGGTAATTTTTGAAAATTACTTTTAAACAACTCAAGAATATTTTTATAGGATTAAACACTAAGGCTTTCCCCGATTTTGCAGGTGCCATAAAAGAAAAAAAAAAAAAAAATACAAAACGGGAATAAAAAAGATAATTAAAAAAATTCAATGTATTAAATTGATTTGATTTAGTCGGAGGTGACTGTACTACCAAAGCTAGCGTACTGTCGCGAGCCTATGAGGTTATGCCGTGCAGGGATTGGCAATAGGTCCTCTGGGTAGGAGACCGTTGATAGGCACTTAGTCAGTCTGCGAGGCGTACCTTGGGACCTTGACCTTCGTACTGGTTCCGGGGGGGCCCTAGTCGAGCCGGGGGTGGACTGCCTTCCAGCAGCCGGAGAACTGCACCCTCCACTGCCTCCGTTTAGCTGTAACAGTCCCACCCTCACACCTCAATACCAAACAAAATGCCTAGACCACCTCGAAAAAAACACTTCATCAACAAACAACAACAAATATGAATCATTTTAATCAAACATTTAAAACGAAACCTATCAAAATTAACATAAAAAAACAAACATTTTTAATGCTCCCTTCCCCCAAAATGGAACTAAAAAAAAAAATGACATGAAAGAAATAATAGAAAGTAATATAAAAATTATTTGTTTAAGAATTTAAATGAAACTCTTCTTTTATAAATAAAGAATAAAAATATACAATAAATACACAAAGGATTATTCCTAGCTGTATACAATTAAATATTCCAAATTTGATTTAAAAAAAAAAATCAAACTGTCTTGCCTAATCAATTTATAAAAATATCTTATACACAGAAGAAACACCACAAAAAAATTGGATATAACATTTGTACACTAAATTCCACCACTATACAAAATGTGTAGGGAAAGAATATAAAACTAAAAGAATCCTGTTCGAACAATTGAGTTCATAATTTGAATGATAAAAGTCCTTCAAATGAGTTAAAGTCCATTTTGTAAAAAAAGTAAATTACTAAATTACAAAAAGATAAAACATAAAAATTGACTAAACTAATGAGCAGAGATTTGAAAATGTCACTTGGGTTTTGGCACTACACTATAAAATGAAAATTGTCCAATAAATTTTAATGAATAAATTGATATTAGTGAAAAAAAGTAAAAAATACACTCAGAGACAACACTCAGAAATCCAAACTAATAAATTTATTGGGATAGTTTAGTTTAAAAATATTCTGATCAGTTTGAATTGATTAACTTAATGATTCAATATATAATTGGTTTAAGAAACAAATCAATGAATAATTATTCCATTCAAAATAAATTAAAATTTTTACATAAGTAAGAGTATTTTACAAGTGGAGCTATTATAAAACAAATAATTTTCCTCCTTTTTAAACTGTAGATATTATTATTGTAGATATTAAATCATCTTATAGCGCAGTAAAAAAGTATGGAATTACCTGGTAAGGAATTATGTAAGAAACACAAATATTTTGGAAGTTGGAACGCTTTTATTGTTTTATACTATTGATGAAAGGTAAAATCTTAAAAACTGAAGATTATATTTACGAAAAAGCATAAGTTTTTTAAATATAAAAAATGCATTGAAATGGGAGTATGATTCCATGAAAACTCTAGGTCTGTGAGTGAAAGAAACCATAGAGCGAGAACAATATAAGTTCACATGCAAAACATTATTATCTGTTTCTAATATTTAGAGGGATTGGATTAACAAGGTTGCACTTTTAATAACAATAAACTTCAGTATTTTAAATATTTGATTATCCAAAATGCATTGATTACTTATTAGTCTTAACCTTAGTTATCAAAAGAGTGAATTTTTCTTGTAAAATTTATTATTTGATTGGTATCGTGCCAATTTAATAACAAATAGTTAATATCTTTTTACAATTATTGTCCAGGAGATAGAGTGCAAAAAAGTGTCTGACTAACATCAAGCGAGAATTTTGTGTATAAGTAAATGTTTTGGGGCCTTTTTTAGAATATATGGTCGGCTAAGTTCAGCTGCGGGACATATCTTGGCAATAGGCATTTGAAAAAAACAAACCAATGGAGAGCGGCCATGTCCCGTCCTCTTTGGTGGACCTTATAATTTTCATGATCCTGAGAACGAACTTAGTTAGTAGACCAATAATCAAGTTGTTGGTAGTTTATCCCTTAATAGGTTAGTTGCTATCAAATATTGCTCAAAAACAAAGTGTTTCCCTGTCAAGGGAAACACTACCATCAACATGTTTTTTTGGTCTACTAACTAAGTTCGTACTTAGGATCATAAAAATCACATTGTCCACTGGATTGTTTTTTTTTTTTCAAATGCCTATTGACAAGCTATGTTTCGCAGACGAGCTTAGCCGACTATATATTCTTAAAAGGCACCAAAACATTTATGTAAACAAATTGGATCCAGCGATAGTATTAGTATTTGCCTAATCGACCAGACGTTTGCGAATTCAAAATCAAGTGCTCTCATTGGCTCCCCTCCACATATTTTTGATTTTTAATACAAATTGTGATTTTTTAGTTTATATTGGTACGTTCAAATAACTAACTAAAACTGTGACAACAGCCCATGGAGGGCTAGGCCTACCTGAGGACACGGGGTACAGTTACCTTACAGTACTGTAAGGTTTATAAATTAAAGTTGTAAAGGGCCTGTTGAAAGGTTTTCAACAGTCATTGGAATATACAACCAGTCCACTTTCAAGTACTAATTATAATTAATTTATAAATTAACAACTAAATGTAAAACAAACAACATGAAAGGGGATTGAAAATAAATCTTATTTGAGTTATTGTATGATGAGGAGGAAAAGCCAACCAATTAGGCCTACAAAACCCTTCCAAATGAAAATTTGAGAAATCACTTCCATTAAATTTATTTGGGGAGGTTGCAGAGGACCCTCCGACACTGAAAGGCATATAAGGAGATGAAAATTAAGCATTGGATGGAGTTGGGTTTAGAATGTGTTGCTAGGAATTGTTTTAAAGCACCAGCAAAAACCATAGATACACTACAATAAGAGATTTGGTAAAATCCAACATTTTCAAACACATTACAGGAATCATTGACAAGGAAATTGCTCAGGGTATGAGTAATGAGCAACTGATTCTCATCTTAACCAACTTGCTTAGAAATGATCTCTGCAATGAGTTTGTCCTCTGATCTGTTCTTCTTTGGAGGATTAGATTCTAGGCTTGCAAGCCTACATTGAGGAACCTAATTATTACTTAAACTTATTAAAAAAAAGAAGTCTGTAAGTTAATGTAGATTAGACTAAAGCAATCAATGCACTAAGACAGTTCTGATGCCAATAAAATTGAGAGAAAAACAAAACAATATCTACGAGTATTCTATATCTATAAAATATTTATCTAATTGTAATCGTTACACACCAAGATGATAGAATACACTTAAAAAATCTTCTTTCTTCAGGATACTCCTTCCATCGTGTAATCTTCAACAATATACTTTGAAGTCCCAAGTTATATTAATATGAAATCCGTGTCATAATTAGTCTCTATTAAAATTCACCACTGAGCAAAATCTAAAGTATTTTATGTTTGTTATACAAGTATACTTTCATTGCTGATACTGCAATCAGCGGTGGGAAAAAATACAAAAAAAAAACTTTATGAACTTTAAAAGAACAAACTTGGAATAATTGTAAGTATGTAAATAAGAGGTACACCCATTTACAAACACACTTAATGGTTAAAAAATATAGATTGGAGTTCTTAGAAAGAGTTATAAAGGAACTTGGAGTATGAAGGTGGGAATGGGCAAGATGACATGGATTGAAATTGTCGAGGTCAAGAATATTATGGGTTGTAATGAAGAGAATAAAGCCTCGTTCACACGATGACACTAAATGTCGCGACATTCAATGCCACGACATGAGTGTCACCAAGTGCCGTCGTATAAACAGTAAATGTCACGGCACTAAACGCACTATAAGACACTGAGTGTCAAGCAGTGTCACGGCATTAAATGTCGCGACATTAGTGTCGAATACTGCCTGTCACCTTTGTGAACGAGGCTTAAGTATACAGGGTGGCACAAAAGTATGGAAACCCTTGAATAACTCGTCAGAAATGCATTTGTTTTTGGAAAAAGTTAAATACAAAAGTTTCAGGATTTTTCAAGGTCATGTTCAAGGACGTGGTGTAGGCCATGGTAAAGGCCACTGTTGAAGGGAATAATTTGGTTATTTCGAAATCCGGAGAACAAATTAGAGTTTCCCATTGGAAAAACAATTTTGCCCTTAAATGACCTTAAAGCTCAGGCTCAAGGACATGGTCTAGGTCATATTTTACGTAAAATTTCCTGCTCTTTTCAAATCTGCAATAAAAAATGGGGGTTCCCATTTAAAGTAACAAAGTTGACCCCTAAATGACCCTGAAGGGCAAGGTTAAGGTAAAATCCAAGGTCACCATTGAATAGCTAAGGAAAAATCCTGAAACTTTTGTATTTAACTTTTTCCAAAAAAATTCATTTCTAACGAGTTATTCAAGGGTTTCCATACTTTTGTGCCACCCTGTACATATTCCTATCCATTATCTTGAGACAAAAGAGCTGTTTCAAGTCTGGTTATTTTGATAAAAGTTGCACCATTGTCAAAGGGGGTAAAACTCTAATTGGTTATAACACCCATAAACAAGTTTAAACCCTTTAACACACTATTTTGGGACAAAAAAAGGTTTTATTAGGTAACAGTTGAACCATAAGCAAACCATTTTAATTTTTTCCACACAAATCATTGCAGTATCAGCCACAACACAGATAAAAATAGTAATAATTACACCAATAATAGAAAAAAATCAAATATACTTTATCCCTAATAGTTTATATAATAGTCCACAGGTGTTATAGCTTAAAGGATAATTAAAAGAAAGTAAAATAATAAAAATAATGTAATTCAGTAGATCAGAAAATAACAGAAATCAGTTCAATAATTTAAGTTTTAATTATGTTATTTACTTTAAAAACACAATTCTATCCCGACAGTCACAAACAAGCATGTTCAGTGACTCATTTTTAAAAAAGTCCACAGGTGTTATAGCTTAAAGGATAATTAAAAGAAAGTAAAATAATAAAAATAATGTAATTCAGTAGATCAGAAAATAACAGAAATCAGTTCAATTTGTCTCTAAATAACTTAAGTTTTAACTACGTAATTTACTTTGAAAACACAATTGTATCCCGACTGTCACAAACACGCATGTTTAGTGACTAATTCTTTGAAAAATCGTTCAGAAAAACAAAAGAAATTTTTTCACATAGAGATTTTCTCAAAGTCAGTATCAGAGATACCAAATTTAATTCCTATGTATAATATATAATTTAATAAACTAAAAATACATTAAAAAAATGTTAATCAGTTAAATGAACAGCGATTTTCCTCTTTCTTAGTGTTCCCAGGAACGTATATACGCTTATCTTACTTGGTCTTCGAGTAACCAGATTAAATAAAAATTAAACTATATTTTAATTCATAATTATTTAAAAATNCACAGGTGTTATAGCTTAAAGGATAATTAAAAGAAAGTAAAATAATAAAAATAATGTAATTCAGTAGATCAGAAAATAACAGAAATCAGTTCAATTTGTCTCTAAATAACTTAAGTTTTAACTACGTAATTTACTTTGAAAACACAATTGTATCCCGACTGTCACAAACACGCATGTTTAGTGACTAATTCTTTGAAAAATCGTTCAGAAAAACAAAAGAAATTTTTTCACATAGAGATTTTCTCAAAGTCAGTATCAGAGATACCAAATTTAATTCCTATGTATAATATATAATTTAATAAACTAAAAATACATTAAAAAAATGTTAATCAGTTAAATGAACAGCGATTTTCCTCTTTCTTAGTGTTCCCAGGAACGTATATACGCTTATCTTACTTGGTCTTCGAGTAACCAGATTAAATAAAAATTAAACTATATTTTAATTCATAATTATTTAAAAATAATACTTCTATATTAACAAATTATCACACAATAATTAAACGTGTTCTTTATTTACAGACATGGACATAAATTGTCTACACTATCATTTCTTGAATACACTAATGTACGGCTATACACATGTAAGAATTTGGTGTGTTGATTATACCTCCGTTAAATTGGATACAACAAAATTTACTTACTAAAACACTGATAACATATCTATATAGCGTGATAAGGAACCTTTACATTGAAATAAGTGATTTAAAGCTAAGGCCACATAGTGTCATCTAGAAACTAACTTCTCGCTAATTCAGTAATGTATTATATTTTTCTTATTTTTATCAAATGTACATGGTATTGTGTTAATTCATTGGAGTTATGTATTATGTAAAATAAAAGCGGGTAAGTTCATCAACCAAATTAAATAAATAAGTCAAAAGAGTTAGTTTTGACATTGCTAAATATAAGTGCATTTTCCTATATATTATAAAAAAAAAACAACAATATTTTAATTCCATTTCAAATCATTTTTTTAAAAGATAATTTGATTAGTTTGAGAAGTCATAAATGTAGATAATTGTTCACAAAACGGTAAATAAGCTCTCTGTATTAATAAAATAAGTTTATTTATCCAAGTGTTTGTAATGCTTTTTAAGAATACGATAACTAGATTGGCTCAAATTTTATTAGAAATGGGCGAGGAACACCCTTTATGGGGACCCTTCCCCCACTCTTTGATGTGAGTCAGATTCGTGTCAGGATGATGTAATTTGTATCTATGGTTCGAGGATGGAGCAGGGCGAGGGACACCCTTTATGGGGACTCTTCCTCCACGCTTATATAGCTTACTAATGACAACACCATACTCGCTTCGGCAGTACAATGTACTAATGTAAGATGTGTGAAGTAGCTGGTACTCTTCACCATGGGGCATAAAAAGGGCCTAAGTGATGTCCTAATTGCAAGGTTCGAACAAGTGGTAAGTCCTACCTAGTTCTAGTAGGAAGTACTAGATTACTATTAGTACTACTACTATTAGCAATGTCATCAATCTAGGATAAAGCTACCAACCAATAAAGCAAAAAAATATATATCTACAAAAGTGTTTGCGTCACCTTAGAAGTTGACATTTTAAACCATAGGAGGGGGGGGGATTTTCTACTTTCCTTAGCCTCTTTTTATGAAGCATTGTGACAAATAGACCCTAACAATCTCTCCATTCTGTAAGAAGTATGTGACGGAGTGATGTTATGTTATAAGATTCTGTCTGTCTGTCACTCACCTCGTATTGAATCAAGAGATTATAAGAGGCCATAAGACTCGGTCCACCCATCTCATACTTCATATAGAATGGAGTGATTCAGAGGCTAAGGACAGAAAGGTAGAAACACCGTGGAGTCTATCTAGTCACTTACTCACATGCTCACTTACAGGCAGTGGTGGCAGTAATATTGGGGCCCTCGCAAACTTTTAGTGGGGGCCCCTCTATTTCCCTTCCAGGAGCCCCCGGAAACGGGCCCAGCAGGCCCGTTATCGCCGCCACTGCTTACAGGCCGGAAAAATTGACCCGTGCTTCTTTACAAGTATGAACACAGTGGAGCCTGGCAGGTTACCTGGTTGGGTGCAGTAAGCATAGCATGAGCTTGAACAATTGCTTCCTCGATTGTTACATAGCTCTATGTGTAGTAGATTGGCCTCGAGCGCCAGCGTTTTAACACTTTTTTACGGTGACAGATAAAATATAATATGTGGTTATATAGAAATACTTGGTAAAATATTTTATCAAGTATTAGCATGATTTAAGTTCCTTTAGATTATTCTTTCTATGGTGCAATTTTTTTGTTTTACAATACAAAAACATTTATTGAAACTGCAGTATGCGTGTTACGAGT
>KZ651499.1:88035-105791 GCA_001010745.2 Gerris buenoi
CAACCTCTCTGGGGGAAAAAATAAAGCCACTAGGTCTGTGGATAGGGGTGGGGCAGCGTTTATCCAGATGGCCTCTCCCCTCCACTAGAGACATTTATCTTTGCCTAGTTGGCCCGACCTTTTGTCCGGGAAAATCTCAAGCTCTCATTGGCTCGTCCCCCCATTTGCTATTTTTTCCCACGCTGTCAACGCACTAAGTCTAGTTGTTTGCCTACTGTAATAAAACAGGTTATGAAGAGAGGGCACACAATAAAGAAATTGATAAAGTTACCCTGTGATAATTATTTCATTATAAGAAGCCGGTGTCGTGGTCCATTCTCCACCAGAAAGAGGCCAGTCCTTATCCGAGAATCCGTGCCTCTTTGCCGCAGACCTTGAGCCGACTGAGTAGAAGGCAGGTATGAGATCCGAGGGACAGTCGGCTAAGTATGTACAGCAGGTTACAGGGCATTCGTGAACATCCATAGGGTAAGGGCTTTCGAAGCAAGGGAATCCAGGCGTGGTCAGATCTATAACGACTAGGTCATTCTGCAGAAGAACAACCACGGCATACGGCTCGTTCATATCTGAAATAAAGAGTAAGCAGTGGAATGTTTATACTAAATATTAAATATTTTCGACATAAAGCTCTTGATAAATAAATTAAAAAGTTATTTCCTAATCAAACAAATTCCTTTAAGAAATTACCTGCAGCATAAGGGCTTTCACAAAGCGTGACAAAGTCCATAACATTGTGTTCCATTTCTAATACTGTGGTGGATTTGCCTTGGATCATTATGGTAATAGACGGGGACCTGCCACCGGCTTCATTGGATAGACCTCCACAGAATACAATGTAGTGTTCCCTGAAAATCAAATAATGCTATTACTTAGTATACATTTGGTTTTACCCAAATAAAGCTAAATTACTAAAAAAACAAATAAATAAAAAATATACAACAAATTTTGATTTTTCCTAACTGGTAATTAATAAAAGGAAATGTTGATACAAATCCCATTTTGGACAAAGACCTAATGCAGTAATTATTCTCAAAAGAGGTTGTTTTAGAAGTTAGGAATTTGTAACCCAAGAGTCTTCCCTCGAAACATCTGTCACTTTGTGACCCAAGAGTCTTCGCTCAAAACATTTGCAAATTTTTAACCCAAGAGCCTTCTCTTCGAACGTCAATTATACCCTAACGCTCAAAGTTTTAAGTAAGTTTACTAGAATGCTTTCTTCCAATGATTAATTTTATATCGCATTCTAACAAATCAAATGTAATAAAAAGAAATCGGGTACAGCCACCTTGGAACTTTTCCTCACTCACGCTCAGCAGGGGTTCCCAAAGTTTTTTTACCAAGCCCCCCACTGTCAAGAATATTTCTGTCAACGCCCCTTACACAACTTTATAAAATAATGAAAAAAATAAAATTAACCATATTATAATGGGCTGAAATAGTTATTTACGCAACAAGGGAGAGAAGTATGTTTTCCAGCTCGAGGTTAAGTTTTCTCCTGAGGCACCGCCGAAGGAGAAAACTTCATTAGCTCCCGAGGCCTTAGACCGCGGGAGATAAATGATTTAGCTCCCGAGGCTTGCCAAGGGAGATAAAAGTATTATTAGCTCTCGAGGCATGCCGAGGATGATAATCCCGAGAGCAGAAATACTTTGATCCATGTTGCGTATTAAATTTTATCTACGACTAGTGCACCATGAGTAATAGCTATTACTTTATAGTTATAGGTATACAAGTTGTTTGATATTTGAATTTTTAATTCAATTTTTAAGTTTTTGGTAGTCTTCATACTAGGGAAAGTTTAAATATCAATTTAAATCAAATTATAATCATTATTAATAATGATTATAATTTGATTTAATTTGAATTTTTATATAATCGCATTAGACGTTCGGATGGCAAAGCTATCTCGATCTCGAGGTCCCACGCCCCCCTTCACTTGTCTTCACGCCTCCCTTGGAGGGCGCGCCCCCCACTTTGGGAACCAATGCTTTAGTGGCCTCTGAGTGATAAATTTTATTTAATTATTTGAAGTTTGGCGGTATTTTGACAAATGTAAATAAACTTTGACGTCATCAAAATTATCGCACAAATAAATAATTATATTAGCTTATAACTCTTAAAATAATTAATGGCATTTCATCGGATTTTTTTATATTTGTTCCGTTCCTTAATTTTTTCCAGTTCCAACGATGTGCTATATATCAAAAACGTATTTATACTTTCAGTAATATTAACCGTCAAACTTCATAATTCAAAAATTGATTACTTCAAAATGGCGGCCAATATTAAAATGAAATTTAGTGGGCTTGTTTGTCATACAGAGAGATTTTAAGAGAGACATTTTAAAAAAATGTTGCTGACTCAGCAAACTAGGTTCAAGATGGCGGAAAAAGTTGATTTTCCAGGTGGCACTACTACAGGTAAGGACTCTGATTTTTCTGCCAAGTTTTATCTCTCTAGGTTAAATACCTTGGGCGCTACGATGATAACACACACACATACATATAGACGTCATGCTGAAAACCACTCAGGAGGTCTTAAAAACACCAAAAATGGATAATTCCAAAAAAAAAAAAAAAAAAAAAAAAAAAAAAAATGGTGAAAACAATACTTTTCCTACTATAGGTAGTGAGGAAAAGTAAAAAGGTGTAGCCATTCAAGCATTGACCTTCTGCGAAGATAATGCTCACTGTAAAATTCCATTATTAAGTTAAATAGAATAATTCTTAAAATAATTCACAGTAGAAAGAATAACCAAAAATAACTAAAACATATATTTTTTTTATAAAATTTTGTAACTGATTATGCAAGATAAGAGTTAAAAAAATGTATATTATTTTTGTTATTTACCCATTTCTCGCTGCTTTCCACTCCAACTTGTGAATTGGTTTGCATATTTCCGGCTTTCCATCTTTATTTAACTTTCCTGCAAATGGTTTGAAAAAAAAAAAGTTTAAAATAAACTACAAAATATAACAAGCAATGAAGTATAAAATATGAATAAGGTGGGGGAGAAGAGAGAGGAGAAAGAAAGACATTATTGGACGTGTTTCAACTGCTTCTCAGCTTTATGTGCACGAAGAACAAATTACTTTAGTCAGAGATGAGAAAAAAGTTACTCTAAATGGAGCAATGATTGCAATTTACGAGAGTGACGTAAAAAAAGGGTAAGTACGCAATAGTAATCATAATACAATTTTAATAAGAAAGAACATAAGTTATATTCTTTGAATACATTTTGGCAAATTTACAAAAATACTGGTAAAAGAGTTTTAAACAACGTAAAGATGTTGAAAATGGTTTTGTTTATATTTACATCTTTCCGTTTCCTTCATGGTCGGAAATTTGTACTCGAAAACAGCACATTAGGATTTATAAAGGGTACTAAACATGTAAAGAATATATCTTACTTATTTAGAAATAGAATCCAAATTATTGTTAGTATTAGGACTACGGTATTTTGGAGAATTCACTTCAGCTCTGGGACACATTGTTTCTTAAATAAAGTAAGTAATTTGTATCTTAAATTTGATTAAAATTTACACAAGATTTCATTCTTGTTTGACAAAAATTATTGTTTAAACATTAAATATTGGATTTTCATATAATTTTATTTAAAAAATTGGATGTAGTGAAAAAAAGCAACAAATGATTAGTGCCCCAAATCGCTAATGAAACAACATATCAGTGTTTTACACCACGCATCGCTCTATAATCTCCAGGGCCGCCGGATCTAGGACTTGTTTAAGGCCCAATGCAAACAGAAGAGGCGAGGGGCGGAGGCGCGGCGCAGGCGAGGCGTGAAAGAGGCGAGTTAAACGGTCCAATGCACAGAGAACAGGCGACGGGCGGAGGCTCGGCGCGGACGAGGCATGCTTCTTCAAAATGAGGGAAGAGGTGAGGAAGAGGCGTCGAGGGAGAAGAGGCGAGAAAGCGGCGCCTGCTCTGTGTGCATTAGGCTATATGTTTACATGGAGGAGGCGTGTTCCACGCCGCGCCTCCGCCTCTTGCCTGTTCTGTGTGCATTGGGCCTAACGGGGGCAAGCTTGAATCTGCCCCTAAAACTATTATTATAAAACATAATATAACTTCAAAATTTGCCACCGGGGCACGTTTGATCAATACAATATTAGGCAATACAGGATGGGAGGGGATCGGCCCACATCCACTTAGTATGCTCATGAGTTTAAAATATAAAATATGTCTAAACTCCATTGAATTCGGAATCATCGCCAGTTATCGGTAAATGAGCTTACAAATTATTTTAGACGAGTGTTAGGAATAGTCCTACACAAATAAGCCAAGCTTCAAGTGACATCGACATCGACACATTGATCCTCTTGTCTTCGATGGAGGAATGAGAAAACGGTGTTCGAAGTTCGAATCCCAGCGGCAGGGTATATTTTCATCTCCTTATTCTTTTCTTTTTTTTAATAATAATATTAATGAGTTATAATTAGACTTCATCTTCATGGAACTCATCGCTAAAGCAGTTGTCACGCGGAAGGATCAGAGATTAATCCCTGATTCCGACAAGGGACTCCATAACACCCTTGGTGTTTACCCTACATCGCAATATAAATGAGAAGCTAATAAAGTGAAGAGGTTCCTATCCTATTATACGGTTTATACAACTGATGGAACAACTCTCACCCCATGTCATCCGTTTCATATATATATATATATATATATGCAGTTGCTAAGGCCATTTAGCAGATCTAAGCCCTCCTTTGATAAGTCCAAGTTGCATGTTAATAGCTCTAAATTGTTGTACCATAGATTATTACTTAATTACACTTCGTAAACATTCTTCAGTTCAAAGATCTAAACCTCACTGAGAATTAAACTAAGTTAGTAATGTATATTGGTTTCAGAGAGCGGCGTGAGTTCCTCTGGGATGAACTTCAAAATTCATGAATTCCAAGATAGCGGAATCTCATTGGAAAAGGTGTGCAATTGCAAAATCAATACCGGTTTAGATTTAAGTGTTTCCGGAGAGCCTTGGCTTCTGTGAAGGGGTTGAAAAGAGAAGGAAGACTTATTGGATTCCCAAAAGGCCGAAACCCATTGTACTCTAATGGCTTTAATAAATTAAGACCTTTCAACATGTCGGCCAGTTAAACCTTACAAACCTTTATTCTACTGTAAACCACTCTAATCACTTGTTTCCAACTTCTTTCCTATCTTTGAGAGGGAGAGGGTGGTAATCTAAAGAATATTAGTTATAATCATTATATATTCATTCAAAGAAAGGGTTGAAAGAAGAAAGGGTGATAAAACTTCATTCCAACACCTGGAATCGAACCATTACTATGTTTCCATGAGTTTTCAAACCTGTTTTAAAAAAACAGTTTTGGTATTCAAAGCCCCATGGAAACGGTGATTTCCAAACTTTTGAGTTCAAGGTCACATCAGCAAATTTTTGGTTGTGTGTTGAAACTGTTTTTTTGAAAAATTAGCATGGAAACGGGTATTGAATTGAAAACAGAATTGAGACACAGTAGGTACAATGAGAAGAGATATTATAACCTGACTTAACCATAACTAGTCTGGAAGTTTATAGTTTTTAAAATTATAGTGAAAACTGTTCATGTTGTGGAACTCCTCATGGAAACCAGGGCCGATTTAACTATAGGGGCACGATGGGCACGTGCCCAGGGGCGCAAGAGGTTTGGGGGCGCAACTCAAAAGGCTAGAGGGGAGGGGGCACGGCTAAATTTTGCAAGGGCAAAAATATATGTCCAGCTCTTAACAGAATAAAAACAGTGAATAGGTCTACAATGCATAATGATAAAAAATAAGATAATGCTTAAGATAAGGGGAAAAAAAGTGTTCAGTGAATAGGTCTACAATGCATAATGATAAGCTGAACAGTTGACAACCTGAAAAGCGACATAACACTAGGAATTCACCAATTTAATCAACGATTTTGCCAGAGCAAAAGCAAGAAATAACGGTTCGAGACAACTCAGACTCAGACTAACTTCGCCATATAATTTCGGCCCCAGATCCCAGAAAACATGAACAGGTTTTCTGTCCCTATTATAGTTATCTGTAAAGACGGATACGCGTGCCGGATTGCTAGTTGTGACAGTAAACCAACCCTTTAGGGCAGGGTTACTAAAACCTTCCAAGTGAAGTAAGAGTACCACCTAGCACTACTGTCTACTCCCACTATTCTTTTACTATAAACTCATAATGCTGTTAATATGCTTAATACATATTAAATACTTACAGCATTAAGCTCGCTTTAATGATAAACCTACACGATGCATAGTTAATATTATATTATTTAGAATGCTTTTAACAAGTGGTTGTTAACTTTTTGTTTTCGATTTTCAAAAAAATCAGATTTATTTTCATCAATGTCTCGGAAACCAGATTTTTCCCGGGAAAACGACTTATATCGTTAGATTCGAATTTAAATGGACTAGATTTTAAATGGAACCGTTCTCGAGAAATAATTTTTTTAGAGTTTTTGGGGGATAGCACCCCCATTCCCAGCTTATTAGATCAAATTGCTAATCTTATTTTTTCTTTGGCCCATCAGACTGCACATTTTTTATATTTTTTTAAATATTTTTAGTAACAGCAGAAATATAGTTTTAGGGGAGGGGGAACACAAAATGTTGATGTTTTTTGACAAAATAGCGCGGAAAATTAAACACTACCCACAAGTGTTATATTTGTAATCTACGCTTCAATACCTTTCATTTGATACCCCAATCAAAATTAAAAAAAAAACAAACTCCCGATGTGGATTATCCGCCATTTTGAATTTGAACAGCTGATAATTTTGCGTTCGCAATATTTTTCCTGTGTGCGCGTCAAAACGATCTTTAATACAGCAAAGTTGCATGTTTTTATCTCATTTGAATTAAAAGTTATTGGAATCATACAGAGTGACAGACACAGGAACGAAAATACAAAGGTTTTTTTGGTTTTACCAACGAAACCCTAAAAAGGGAGGTAACAGGTAACGAGGTTAATAGTTAATAGTGATTGAATTTCTAGGTGTGAATTTGACCGTACTTTAAATTTTCTTAATTCATTATATGAGTAGAATAGGTAAATATAATCAGCAGTAAAATAAAGGAATAACTTTAGAAGAACTGAAGAAGGACTTGACTAAAGCTGACTAAATCAAAAATCAATTCCGGAGAAAACTGGAAGAAAAATCTATACAAATCGTTCTTAAACCTGTGCTACAAATTGCTTCAATTCTTTCTTTCTCTTCATCCTAATATTTGGCTTACACTGATAATGATGATGGATGAATTTAAAGTGAAAACAGGCTTTAGTGAAAAAATGAAAGAATTAGTGAAAGAAAAAAACGACTGATTTCGCCAATTAGTTCCTCTATTGTGCATCGAAGATAATAAATTTGAATACGCTAACAATTTCTTAAAAAAAAAAAAATATATGACAATAAGGGATAATAATAAGGTATTGAACGAAGATAAATTTATTTTTTTTATAATTTTTCTGACGGATTTAATAATAAACAAAATTCCATTAATCTTAGATCAGTATAATCTTAACTTCAATATTTGTTGTTTTCCTGACAGATTTTTATAATAAAAATGTCTTGTAAANGGGGGGGGGCATTTAAAATTTAGACGTTTTTGACAAAATTAAAAGAAAAATTAAGCACTATCTACAAGGGGGTTATGAATATATTTTTGTAAGCTATACTCTTCAATACCTTTCGTTTCATACCGGACTTACAATTTTTCAAAAAAACATTAATTATCCACCATTTTTTAATTTGAACAGCTGATAATTTTGCGTTCGCAATATTTTTCCTGTGTGCGCGTCAAAACGATCTTTAATACAGCAAAGTTGCATGTTTTTATCTCTTTTGAATTAAAAGTTATTGGAATCATACAGAGTGACAGACACAGGAACGAAAATACAAAGGTTTTTTTGGTTTTACCAACGAAACCCTAAAAAGGGAGGTAACAGGTAACGAGGTTAATAGTTAATAGTGATTGAATTTCTAGGTGTGAATTTGACCGTACTTTAAATTTTCTTAATTCATTATATGAGTAGAATAGGTAAATATAATCAGCAGTAAAATAAAGGAATAACTTTAGAAGAACTGAAGAAGGACTTGACTAAAGCTGACTAAATCAAAAATCAATTCCGGAGAAAACTGGAAGAAAAATCTATACAAATCGCTCTTAAACCTGTGCTACAAATTGCTTCAATTCTTTCTTTCTCTTCATCCTAATATTTGGCTTACACTGATAATGATGATGGATGAATTTAAAGTGAAAACAGGCTTTAGTGAAAAAATGAAAGAATTAGTGAAAGAAAAAAACGACTGATTTCGCCAATTAGTTCCTCTATTGTGCATCGAAGATAATAAATTTGAATACGCTAACAATTTCTTAAAAAAAAAAAAAAATATGACAATAAGGGATAATAATAAGGTATTGAACGAAGATAAATTTATTTTTTTTATAATTTTTCTGACGGATTTAATAATAAACAAAATTCCATTAATCTTAGATCAGGATAATCTTAACTTCAATATTTGTTGTTTTCCTGACAGATTTTTATAATAAAAATGTCTTGTAAATTAAGACGAGACTAAATTTAAGAATTTCAATTTCCCATGAAAGAGGAAGTTTAACAGCAAAGTCAGTTGTTTTAATATAAACCACTTTCATTTAGTGTAATGAAAGTGGTTTATTTTGCTGCCTATAGGCAGTAAAAATTGTATTTCCCTGCCCGAAATCAGTTCAATAATGCCTCATTATGCTGCCACAAGTAGACAGATAATATTATTTTTAGTGGTATGAGAAGAATCAGGAGTTTTTATAAAGAATGAATTTTCATAAAATCCGTCAATTAAACAAATTTATCCTTTTTAGTTTTTAGTACTATATCGGGAAACACACTGCATAGTTATTAATTTCTAAATTTATTTTCAAAGATTTTAATATAAAATATAGTGTGATCTTCAAGTCAGTCAGGTTAGTAGAAAATTAATAGTTAACTAAAATAGTTGTTGTAAATTGTTAATGTCGAATTAGTGTAAAAATTTGTTTTTTCTTAATGCCTGTATAGTCATTTTTTGTTAATCAATTGTTTCTAGCTTGAGAATGGCCCAAGGATGGGGTCGAAATATCGCTAAAGAGTGCGTTTTTAATTGTTTCCTTAAGACCCTTCAACAAGTAAAGTGAACAACCGAAGGAACCGACTCTCTACTAAATACATAGTTGTTTAAACCCTTTGACTTTGACAGGCCTAAAATTACACAGGCTGTTTTTTGCATCACGGAGTATTGTACTTCTTTTAGGATAGTTTAGCCATTGTCCATAACTATTAGTGCTTTTATCAATGGAGAATGTAGAACGTGTTTTATCTGTTAGAAAATATCAACTTCAGGTTGTATAGATGTTTGATCCTGAGCCTTAAAAACCCCTCGTCTAGATCGATATTCAATTAAGTGAGTAAAGTATACAAAGAGGGGATCGACGTAGTCAAGTGGTTAGCGTTCCTAAACTCTGCTGAAATCTAAGCCCAAATACCGGTGTATCTAGTGATGGCTGGAATCCCCCAAACAGGTGAGATATGGTTTAACACTAATGATCACATTGAGGAGAAGTTAAGCACCTCTCCATCCAGTAATAACCCAATGTGATGATCGGGACGGTGGATATAAATATATATCCATAAGTGTTCATTAAAAAGCCTTATAATGAACCAGAAACAAACCCACTGCAGATTGCAAACAATACAGAATTTCACCTTCTTAACAACTAGCATATCCTTTATATCTTAAAGACTACAATATAAAACAATTGTTGCTTACCATGTGGTTGTTGGGCGGACACTGGTTTATAAAGTTGTTTAATGTTCCATGTTAATAGCGAACCGTCTTGATGTGAACTCATGAACTGTTTGCCTTCGTAGTGCCAGGTTGCTGAACGAAGTGGTTCGTTTGCCTGCCACCTCCCTTCCACGATCTTCGATCTTAGATCCCATAGCACCAGCACTCCGCATTCGAACCCGATCAGCAACTGCACATAGTTAACTCATGTAAAAAAAATGATAGGTATAATGTTTAAAGGCCCCCCATAAACGATCAAACTTACTTGACAAACTTGGCTTGTCAAGCCAGCTTGACAAGTAAGTTTGACCGTGTGTGGGTGAAATTTGAGAGTTTGATGGCTTGATGTGGTGTAAACTGAGCGTCAAACTTTTGATCAAACTTGCTTGTCAAACTAGTCTGACCGTGTATGGCCGCTTTAAAAAAACAAATTAATGAGGTAGGAATAGAAACATTGATGAAAGAAGTAAACTAAAAGATCCTTCGTAAATGAACCAATAATACGTTTCCTTTATTATTTCTATTAAGTTTAGTTATTTCTATTTAAGTTAAAGCCAAAATTATTCACACCAAAAACAGCGATGATTCAGAGGTAGTTGTGGGCGGAAAAAAGGTTTTAATTACTTAAGCCAGCCATACACGTTGCGGATCGTGTGCTATCATAACTGCGCAGTTCAGTCATCATTTAATTGCACACGCGCTCCGGTGAACCAGTTCAGGTTACCTGTATAGGTTTACCTGTCAGGTATACCAATTGGTATTGGCTCAACGAGTCTACATAGACTTCAAAAATACACAAAAAAAATTTTTTTTTTAAATAATTAATATAAAAATTCCATTTTTGAAAACAGGTCTTATGTACAATTTTTTTTTTTTTTTTTTCCTATATTTTTCACCTTAGTTGTTTCTATGTGCAAAATTTGGAGAAGATTGAATGACGGGAAATGGTTCAAAATTGGGGTAGTAGGTGTGCGATGAAACTTACAAAGCAAAGTAATATAAGACTAGTAATACTATAAGACCAGTAAAAACCACCATAAAACGTATAAATCTATCAAAAATCAAAATTTTTGACCATGACAATACTTTCTCTCTATTCATATATACTGCTTGGATGAGAAAGTAATATAGTCTGTCAATTAGTGGGGCACATCGCTTTTTCCGAGTCCTATTTCGTATGCTTTGTAAAATTTTGGCTTTATATAACCTATCATTGTCAAATTTATTTAATTTTTCCCGCTTTTTGCTTCCGAGCTTACCGAAGGTAATAGAAGCAATGTGATCGTTCTAAAAAACATTTTTTTTTAATGTTTCCGATTTCAAAAGTTCTAAGACAGAAATGCGTTTAAAACATCAGGGAACATTTTTGGTTCCTTGACTGTCTGGTATCCTGAACGGATATCTGTCTTGAATTTTTTGAAATATAGAAATAAAAATTGTCATTCTTCAGAACAATCACATAGCTTCCGCTTCCTTCGATAAGCTAGGAAGCGAAAGTGGCGTTATTACATAAATATTACAATAAGTCAAACTCAAATCCTCGTAAATGAAGTAGAGCATCATCCAAATTTGTATAAGCCCTACAGTCACTGCACCTATTTAGTAACTTATTATTCTAATCTTTCGAATTTGAAGATGTCAAAAAGTTTGGTGAATTTAGTTCAAAAATGGTTAATTATATGTAGATATAGCAAAGTTGTTATCCTAAAACAAATATTGTTTCAAGTTAACACCATAAAATAGCAGTTTGAGGTGCTTTTATATGGTGTACTAAGTAATGTCACAAAAAAACCTTTTATTTTCTTTTACTTTACAAGTATAAAGAAAACTTTTAATTTGAAGTCAGAAAGAGAATGAGAGAGAAAAATCCCCCGAAAAAGCGAATTAAAGCAAGAAAATACCCGGGGGAAAGAGGGACTGTAAGGCGGTGTGAAGGAATCGTCCTTTTCAGCGAGTTTAGTCAAGCCTAATTTAATTAAAAACAGGGCTCAATACAGAGGGACGTCCCTTTTCTTTATCTTAGCCCTGGTCCTTTCACACTAGGATTGCTTAGACAAAGGGCAACAGGGATCAATTCGTTCAAAGAGACAAGGCGACAAACTTATAGCAACTGATAACTTTTAGATAAGGAAAATAATAATAAAAAAAAAAAATCAAGGAAATTAATTTTAAATACCCTCTCGACATCTATAGTGTTTCTACAGTAGGTTGGGTGTAATTACTTTTTATAAAATAAATTCATTTTGTGATAAAATCTAGATTTTTTTATATTATATATTTTTTCTCAAAAATATGTCACTGTAAGAACCAGTTTAATATCAAGAACGTAATAATAATAAAAACAAAACTATTAGCTTTAATAATAACAGAGAAACAAAGAATAACATATATTTTATAACAATATACAAAGGATGTTTGAGATGACTCAACATTCTTAAAAGAGTAATCCCGCATTAAGTGTCGTATTTTTATTCAGATAATAAGATACGTAAGACTATGGTCTTTCATGAATTCATCTCCATAGAATATGGAACACTGCTTCAGATATACGACAAGCTAAAATGATGATCCAGGAACCATCTTACTAGATCACTCCTTTCACTCAAAAACAATGCTGTCATTTTTTATCCAGGCATTCTTAGTGGGCACTATAGACTAAATGATCAGGTAAAAACAATGCTGAGATCTTTGACAGGCATTCTTAATGGGCACTATAGACTAAATGGTCGGGTAAAAACAATGCTGAGATCTTTGACAGGCATTCTTAGTGGGCAATATAGACTAAATGGTCAGGTAAAAACAATGCTGAGATCTTTGACAGGCATTCTTACTGGGCACTATAGACTAAATGGTCGGGTAAAAACAATGCTGAGATCTTTGACAGGCATTCTTAGTGGGCACTATAGACTAAATGGACATGTAAAAACAATGCTGACATCTTTGACAGGCATTCTTACTGGGCACTATAGACTAAATGGTCAGGTAAAAACAATGCTGAGATCTTTGACAGGCATTCTTACTGGGCACTATTTATAGTGCCCAGTCCATTTAGTCTACTAAATGGCCAGGTAAAAACAATGCTGAGATCTTTGACAGGCATTCTTAGTGGGCACTATAGACTGAATGGACATGTAAAAACAATGCTGGCATCTTTGACAGGAATTCTTACTGGGCACTATAGACTAAATGGACATGTACTGTACATCTTTTTGATGTAGCTGAAGTCCAGTTTGCAGGCTGTATGAGGAAGAGGACGAATCTCTTCTCACTTCTAACTTTATTTGCAGCTGTCCTGCATTAACTCACCAGAAGTGGGAAGCCATTCAGCCTACTGAAGTAAGGTACTCGCACTGTGAGTAGGGTGCACCTACTGTCACTTTCTGTGGGTCTATATAAGCCTGCTTAATGGGTAGAGTACTATAAGAAGGTTTACTAAAGAGGATTTGAACCTTGAACCACATGTGATTTAATGCGTTGGCTATATTTGTAAAGTTCCACCAAAAAAAGACCTTCGTTTAGTAAGACCATCCTTTTAGTAAGAAGTAAGATCTATAGTTTGGACTATATCCTGTATCTCATGAGATCATTCGACTCATGATAGGAGTCGAGGAAGCTTTGTGCCACACCAATTGGCAGAATTTTTTTTAATCCACTCACTCTTCTTAAATAAAACCTTTCTTTGGGTGATTATAATAGTACGACAGGAGTAGTGATTCCTTTTATTGAAATTATAAATTAATAATACCAATAAGGGATAATGTATTAATCTAATCATTTTGTTTAAGAAACAAAGTTTTAATAATTAGCGATAAAAGTAGAGATTTTCTTTGAACTTTTTTAATTAATCTTAAAAAAAGGTAATAATAGAATATTAAAGTCTTTTCCAGACTGCCGAACCGACCAGAGTAAACGAGCGAGCATTGGTCTCTGCGCATGCCCAGTCTCAGATGCGCAGGCGCTCTTTAGACTGAGCATGCGCAGAAACTATTGCTCCGGCTCGTTTACTGGGCGAGGCTTAAGTGAGTAGAATGTGGTTCTGTGTGGGGGAGGAGATGAAACAAAGGAGGGAAATGTAAATTTCTATGACGTCACATGGATCATGCTGTCAACTGTCACAAACAAGCATGTAATCTGAACAGCGTCCTCTTCTATCCTTTCACCAAAGCTATAAATATAAATAAAAGCCTTTCAACAAAAAACCAAAAGAACAATGGAACACTTGTTAGAAATCAAAATAAAAATGTGAATCCTTATAAATAGAATATTATAAATATGTATTTGTAAAAGTCACTTTACCTTGCTTGAATCTAGTGGATTGTCACTTAAATGGACAATAGACCCAGGATGCGTTTTCCTAGACCTGAAAAAATGTATAATGTGGCTTACAGTTACATTGTGAAGTTGTCATTTGTTTATAGTATGTTTGGTTACATTTATTAAAGCATAGTTATATGCGTTATGGGTTTCTAATTATCTAAAAGCGGCCACACACGAAGAAAAGCCTGAACAGTCCAGATAAGGAGGAATTCCTGTAAGTGTGTGGAAATGGCCTTGAGGCCACCTGTGGGCTGTGGACTGCAATCCACGAAATCCCGAATCATTTTTTCGACCTTGAGGCCGGAACTACACAGTCAGATGCGGCGAGTACTGAGTTGACGGCAATATGCCACGAGGATTTTTGAAATTAGTATTGGGAAAGGCGGAGGATTGGGTAGAGAAATTCCCCAAGGAAATCCCGGAGGCTTTTTCCTTAAGGATTACTTCTCGTGTATGACCGCCTTTAGTATTGACGCTAAGAAGAAAAGCTAATTGAAATATGCCAGGAAGAAAAAAGAAGACACAGTTCTAATTGAACATCTTTCAATGAACAAGAAAAATAATTTCTGATGAATTGAACAAGTAGGACAGCGTTCCGTCAAATTAGGTGAAATTTACATTTGTTTTTCGTATAATTTTTATTTTTATTTAAATATAGTATGAATGTCATCATCATCTTGTATATAATCATAGCGTCAGTTTTTATATAAGAATATTTTTTTATAAATTTACTTTTGCTGGTATATACTGCATTACGATACCAGATAATTGTGATCAACTGTTGAATCTCACTTCTTGGAAGGGAATAACAAGAACTGGTACCACTCATTTACTGGTTCCCCACCCCAAATTACTTTAATGTGTAAATATTCCTTTGACTTAATATGCAGTTAATTAGACAAGTGATATTATCACCTTTGCATACGAAAATTTGATGTTCCCTTGACTCAAAGTTCTTTGAAGTAAATATCCCTTTGTCTTAATAGCTTTTAGACAAAGGAAATCCTTATAAATGGTAAACATTGGAGGTTGAAATAGGGTACAAAACAAGTAAATGTTTGACATATGGCACCTAACTTACTTAGTTACTAATCTGTGGGTGGGTAAATAAGTAAATGAGTAACAAAGTATGTAACATTATATTTAAAAGAAACTAAAAACACGCTTTTATAAAGAATGCACTAAGAAAGGGGAAAATCATGTTTTAAACTTCCACAGTAAACGAGCAATTACAGTATATGCGAGTGTCAATGAATGAGGGAGGCGCTTACAATTTTTTTGTCTCTCTTAGACCCCGATTTATGTAATATAATAGTTCATTAACTTTATAATCTCTATTTGGCAAAGGAATACACACACAAGAGTCTTTACAAATGTTACATATCTAAATTCTTAAATAGGTTTCTTTCAACCTATTAATAGGTTAAAAGCGCTTCGTCAAGATTAAATATTTGATGAGATTCTCATGTAGGTATTCTTACAATTATGAACTTTACTAGGGCTCTTTTAGACAATTTTGTTGAGAATAACCGATCAATGTTATCTTAAGAAACAAAAGAATTGTTTCTGAAGACGTTATTGGTTTAAGTTTTGATCAAACCTTCGATGCTTGATACATTCAATAAGGGGAAATCGTGTTTTTTTAATACTGTGAAAACACAATCTTTGTTACAAACCAAAAGAGAAAATGTTATTAGAAGGAACAAATACCAGAAATTGAGAAAACATCTAGTGAAATACGGAAAATACATACACTTCGATAGCCTTGTTCCAGTTGATAACGTATCCGGAAAGTTGGAAAGACTCAATGTTGATAATGTGAATGTTACCCCTCTCGGATCCAACGTACAACCATTTACTCTGTAGCGGCAGATGTATGCACGTTATCCTGGTAACAGAGAAAACAGAAAACCCATTGAATTAGCACAGCATAAATAAACAGAGATTAGCATGTTTCTATCTGCTTACGTTTCCAGGCTTGAATCAATGCAAGAGGAGATAACTAGAAAAACCAGTTTCCACAAGAGTTTAGTTTGTAAGTGTCCTAACTTCATAACAGCTGCAGTTATAGCTTTCCATAATTTTACGGAATCACTCTTTATAACATAAAACCCCTTTTTGCTCCCAATCTCACCAAGATTTGAATAAATTAGAATAAATGCTATCTTCATACAGTTTTTGAAAACTATAAAAAAAAACCTTTAAATTTCACTTCAAATTTATTGTTAGTCTTTTTTTCTTCTGATAACCGCATTTCGTGTTAACTATTTTCTTAGTTTACGTATAAATAAATTGAAGTACCATAATGTGTAATATGAAAATATCGTATGATTAGAAAAACAAAAATAGACTGCCAATTAGTGTGGCACATAGCTTCCTCGCATCTTATCATGCACTTTATTGTTATATTAACATTAACATTATTGTTATATTACTTTATTGTTTATTGTCTAAAAACTATTTATATGTTTTAGCGATCTTTAACACTTCATAGCGGTGTCGCTGTTGGTTTTACTAAAAAATTGTATTTAAAAAAAATGTTTGTCTCATTGAATAGATGAAGTTTAATTTTTTCCCGGCCTAAAATTCCAATTTTAAATTTGAAGTTCACGTTTACGTGAGCGTTACGCGTGAACGCTTGGACGGATAACGTTGTCCAACGAACTCGTCCTAAGCATTGGTAAAATGAACATGTATACCAAATTTCATGAAAATCGGTCAAGAATTACTCAAGTTATCGTCGGACGTTTCATAATTCGCGGACACACAGACCGACAGACAGACACGAGACCAAAAATGATCCCTGATGTCTGAAACAGATTTCTGTCTTGGAATTTTTAAAATCGGAGGCATAAAACTTTTTCGTTTTCAAAAGTGAACACAATGCTTCCGTTACCTTCGGTAAGCTCGGAAGCAATATACATGAAAGATTAATTTGAACTTTTAAAACACACAACAATAAAAATTAAGTAGGGAAAACGCAACAATTGTTATAGATCTCTTATAGACCTGTCAAATTAGACATTAAAATCGCAAAACGTGATGTAGTTTAATTTTATATGTTGTTAGGACCAGTTAGGGTAGTATGATCCCCAAGTTTGGAGCTTCAAAAAACCTGTGCTCACTGCGTAATGTGTGAAATCTAAAAAAAAAACAATTTCGGACATACTTTAGTTGTTATTGTCATACAACTCGTAAACTATGCATTTTTAGATATTAATCGTTATGACTATTTTTAAAGTACAGTAAAAAATATAACAGTTTATGACTCCAGCTCTGTAGATCTAATAGTTTTTGAGATATGATAAAAAAAAAATGAAATTATAAGTTTTGCTATCGTTTCGGTCCAAATAATATAATGGTATATACGAGAAAACCGCTCACAGTCCAGGAGATAGCGTGCAAAAAAGTGTCTGACTAACATCAAGCTAGAATTTTGTATACAAGTTAATCTTTTAGTGCCTTTTAAGAATATGTGGTCGGCTAAGTTCGTCTGCGGGACATAGCTTGGCAATAGGCATTTGAAAAAAACAAAATGGTGGAGAGTGGCCATGTCCCACCAATTATGGTGGACAGTATGATTTTCATGATCCTGAGT
>KZ651499.1:121766-147214 GCA_001010745.2 Gerris buenoi
TTCAGCGTAAAAAAGTGCATAGAAAATGATACCCCACTTGCTTAGCTAAAGTCCTTTAAATTTTACCCCCCTCCTTCCCCCCTCTAAAAAAGAGGCAAGCGTACATAAAAAAGTTGGGGACTTTTCAGGTATTATTTGCAATGGCATAACAAAGCTCTCTGTGAAAAAAAAATCGTGGCTTAAAATTATTCCGAAGAAAAAACCTATATTGACTGGACTATTAAGCATTTTAATTTACTCATTGATTTAAATGGCTGAAGACTTTTTGATGGCGTAACTAAGTTAAAAGTGAACTTGCAGTCGAGTAAGAGTTGCAGGACTGAAATTATTGTTATTCCTATAGAAGAAAAGGAAGTCGTACGTACTACAAGCTGATCTTCATTTCACGTGAAATTACTGCTATGGAAGAAAAGGAAGTTGTAATTACTACAAGCTGATCTCCATTCCACGTGAAATTACTGCCATAGAAGAAAAGAAAGTCTTACGTACTACAAGCTGGTTATCTTTATTCCAATAGTTATTTATGAAAATATACAGAAGTCACCTAGCCAAAAGTGCTAAATTAATATGGAACCGTCTGCGGGCTAATTTTAACGTGTCCGGATAAGTAGTTTTAAGGTATAATGGTTCACAAAAATGCTGACCCGTAAAGACGCGTCGAACAAGAATTCACTTCCAAAATTAAATGTGACTGTGATGTCTGAAACACATTTCTGCTTTGGAAATTTTTTGAATTTGGAAAATAATTTCGTTCTTCAAAACTATCCCAATGGTTCCCGTTGCCTTCAGTAAGGTTGAAAGAAAATCATTTCTATAATAATTGCATCGAAAATCAAGTTTCTAGTAAACCAGATAGGTATTGGATCATGAATTTGTTTGCATATCGCGTTATTTTCGAGATCAGAACAAATGTGAGGGTATTAAGCATAAATATTATCTTATAATTAGGTTGATATTACATTCCTGTCATTTGCATATGGATTTCAATTCCATGTACCCACCACTTATAACTTTATCCATTACGAAGAGACAACTTAAACAATAATTACCTTGAGTAATGAACCAAGCACTGAGTTTAATGTTTGTCTTTGTATAAAGTTCTAAATAGGCCAACAGCAGACGGAGTATATTATAGTTTCCATATGATTTTCAAAGTAATAAATTTGTTTAATCTACCCTAATTTAAATAATCTCGAACAAAACATTAATAAATTCAAATGTCAACTAAATTTTAACTTCAGCTTATGATTATTATGCCACATTTAATCGAAATCGACTCATAGGTTCCCCTTTTGTACCCAGGGAACCTAAAAATTAGAAAGTTAAAAACGTCAGCGAACTAGTGTAGCGCATGTTATTTCTATCTCCTATTATTACGGGACGAATGATTAAAGTACAAAATAAAATTTGGTTAAAATATAATTTATAAATATGAGTGTTACTAAAAAAATTATTTGTAATGCAAAATGAATAATGTACACCTAAAAGAGAACAATGTGCGAATAAGATTAAAATTAGTATAAGACCATCTTTAATGTTAACCATATGCTGTGTAAATGTTATAATTAAATAAAGTAATGCGACACAAAATGTGTTCTCCTAATAACAGGAGGGTGCATAGTAACTGCTCCCGAACTCTTGTCAGTCAATATCGATATTAATAATGAATATGGTGTAAATTAAAATATGTATACGTTATAAGTAATAACAATTAATGTTTACATAAGTACATACACACATACAAGTTGCAGTTTTATAATATTATGCACCAATGGGTTGTAAGTGGTGGATAAATGGGATGGAAATGCATATGCAAATGTCAGGATTGTAATATCAACTTGGTACAAATATCGACCTAATTAAAAGATAATATTATGTTGTATCCCCTAACTTTTGATCAGATGTCAAACATGATGCTATACGCAGACAAATTCGAGATCCAATAACTAGTTTACTAAAACTTGATTTTAAATGCAATTGTTCTACAGTCTGCGCCAAACGAGAATTAGTGCGTTGACAGCGCAGGAAATCGAGTGACACACAGATTGGCCAACCTCTGAGGAAAAAAAAAATAAAGCCACTACCTTCTTATATGGTTATCCAGAGGGCAAATCTTGAGCTCTCATTGGCTCCCCACCCCATTTGCTAGTTTTTCCAGCGCTGTCAACGCACTAACTCTCGTTTGGCACAGAGTGTAGAAATGTTTTTCTTACGAGCTTACTGAGAGAATATTTACTTTCAGTCTTAGTTCTATAGAATAAAAAAAAGAACTTAATAATATTTCCTTAAATTCCTGTTTCTACTCGGGCTCTAAAAGAATTAGTTCCACAGTAAACAGCAACAAAATTTATTGTATTAAAAGCAATTTTCTTTTAGGCTTTTAGCACTCCATGTTATATCCGGGATTGAGTTAGCAAAGTGGGTTAACTCAAGTAAAAATAAAGTTATCTTTAGTAAGGGAGAGAAAAATAAAGTCAAGTTAAAAAGTTGTTTGTAAAGTTTGAAGTTTTCCAAGTAAAGGGCGAGGTGAGAATAAGGTTAACTTGTTAGTTGGTTAAACGTGACGAGACTGGGTAAGTAACAACAAAACAAACAACCCATANAAACTCCACACTCGCATGCAAAATGCTTCTTTCCACACTCGACGCGTAATGTACTATTTCAGCTATTTTCTGAACATATTTGCCAAAATTAATCTAAATCAGCCCAGTAGTTTACGCTTAATGCATTTGAAGACAGCAGAAAATAAATAGAATTTATAATAATTTTATAATAATTTTTAACATAATATATTGATTCTTGTAAAGTGGATAAACTCTCTTTGATCCAAGAGAAATGATGCCATCTTTTATTTGGGTGAGAATAAATGGTCATAATGCACTTGCTACTACCCTGATCCTGTAAGCTCTCAAGCAACCAACAAACCAAGAGGGATATGTCACTCATTTTTCTATTTTAAGTTTTAAGCAGATGGATAGGAATATTGCTTTGCAAAATAGGAAATCAAAATTTAAAATCACAAAGACGTTTAAACAAAAGCATAAACAAGAGAGAAAGAATAAGAGACGGAATAATTGTTTTTGCTGTCATTGCTGATGCTGATGACGGTAATAAATCAAAGATGGATAATATGGACTCCACTTCATTCACGAGAGGTCGATTTTTTAAAAAAAATAATTGAACTAAAATATCTTAACTAAATAGAAATGATAAATAAAGGGCACTAGAAATAATATAAGCATTATTACATTTGACATCTTATGAGGGGAGACCCTTTTTTAGACCACTAGTTGAATAAGACAATAGAAAAAGCAATAAAACCACATATTCTCCATCCTGGCAGGCAACCACATGGTTTATTTCTCTTAATATTTATTCAAAGTAAACCGCATAATTTATGGGTAAAGCAATGAATAGGATGTCACGAACATAAAGTCTAGTCAACGAAGGAAAAGTTGCTTCAACATTAAAACGTTTAGATATGAGAGATAATTGATAATTAATGTTTAAAAATTAATGCATCAAAAGTCCTGAAAATTCTAAAGGGAAAGATAGCCACCATCTTGCAAAATTGGACCCATATTTCTTATTTAAAAACACAAAATTTCTAAAAACAGATAAGGTTTACCAAAATAGTCCATCTCTTTACACCATTAAAAAACANAAAAAATAAAGCCACTACCTTCTTATATGGTTATCCAGAGGGCAAATCTTGAGCTCTCATTGGCTCCCCACCCCATTTGCTAGTTTTTCCAGCGCTGTCAACGCACTAACTCTCGTTTGGCACAGAGTGTAGAAATGTTTTTCTTACGAGCTTACTGAGAGAATATTTACTTTCAGTCTTAGTTCTATAGAATAAAAAAAAGAACTTAATAATATTTCCTTAAATTCCTGTTTCTACTCGGGCTCTAAAAGAATTAGTTCCACAGTAAAGAAAAAACGGCGTTTTTCTAACAGCAACAAAATTTATTGTATTAAAAGCAATTTTCTTTTAGGCTTTTAGCACTCCATGTTATATCCGGGATTGAGTTAGCAAAGTGGGTTAACTCAAGTAAAAATAAAGTTATCTTTAGTAAGGGAGAGAAAAATAAAGTCAAGTTAAAAAGTTGTTTGTAAAGTTTGAAGTTTTCCAAGTAAAGGGCGAGGTGAGAATAAGGTTAACTTGTTAGTTGGTTAAACGTGACGAGACTGGGTAAGTAACAACAAAACAAACAACCCATATTCACAGACGACATTCAACAATATTTTACAAACCACATTTTATTTTTCCTAACGTAAATAAATCCAATAGTAGAATTCTTGTTTAGTTAATATTTACTAAGAAAAAAAACCATGGGAAAAGAAGAAAAATATATATTTCCGTAGTTAAGTCAGGTGTTTTGCTTTCAAGAAACCTATACCCCCACCCCCTGGAAAAATTCATGGCAATCATGGACGCAGGAGATATACGATCCTAAAGGCAAGTACTGCAATTTTCACTGAACAAAATGTGGTTTTCGGTAGTTGGAAGATGGTGATTCCGATATTTTACTCTTACCGATGACTAAATTGGATAAAAAAGATAGTAAACTTTTAACTAAATAAGGCGAACAACGCTGAAATTTCAAGTTAAAGTTCTTTCAGTTAACGCAGGCCTTCACCAAACATTTCAGCGACTGTTTATTTACTAGTCCAGTAAAATTAGGTAAAAAAGGGTGTTTCTTCGGAATAATTTTAAGCCACGATTTTTTTTCACAGAGAGCTTTGTTATTCCATTGCAAATAATATATGAAAAGTCCCCAACTTTTTTATGTACGCTTCCCTCTTTTTTAGAGGGGGGAGGAGGGGGGTAAAATTTGAAGGACTTTAGCTAAGCATGTGGGGTATCATTTTCTATGCACTTTTTTACGTTGAATCGATTAAAACAAGAATCAAGTCGATNCTTTCCACACTCGACGCGTAATGTACTATTTCAGCTATTTTCTGAACATATTTGCCAAAATTAATCTAAATCAGCCCAGTAGTTTACGCTTAATGCATTTGAAGACAGCAGAAAATAAATAGAATTTATAATAATTTTATAATAATTTTTAACATAATATATTGATTCTTGTAAAGTGGATAAACTCTCTTTGATCCAAGAGAAATGATGCCATCTTTTATTTGGGTGAGAATAAATGGTCATAATGCACTTGCTACTACCCTGATCCTGTAAGCTCTCAAGCAACCAACAAACCAAGAGGGATATGTCACTCATTTTTCTATTTTAAGTTTTAAGCAGATGGATAGGAATATTGCTTTGCAAAATAGGAAATCAAAATTTAAAATCACAAAGACGTTTAAACAAAAGCATAAACAAGAGAGAAAGAATAAGAGACGGAATAATTGTTTTTGCTGTCATTGCTGATGCTGATGACGGTAATAAATCAAAGATGGATAATATGGGCTCCACTTCATACACGAGAGGTCGATTTTTTAAAAAAAATAATTGAACTAAAATATCTTAACTAAATAGAAATGATAAATAAAGGGCACTAGAAATAATATAAGCATTATTACATTTGACATCTTATGAGGGGAGACCCTTTTTTAGACCACTAGTTGAATAAGACAATAGAAAAAGCAATAAAACCACATATTCTCCATCCTGGCAGGCAACCACATGGTTTATTTCTCTTAATATTTATTCAAAGTAAACCGCATAATTTATGGGTAAAGCAATGAATAGGATGTCACGAACATAAAGTCTAGTCAACGAAGGAAAAGTTGCTTCAACATTAAAACGTTTAGATATGAGAGATAATTGATAATTAATGTTTAAAAATTAATGCATCAAAAGTCCTGAAAATTCTAAAGGGAAAGATAGCCACCATCTTGCAAAATTGGACCCATATTTCTTATTTAAAAACACAAAATTTCTAAAAACAGATAAGGTTTACCAAAATAGTCCATCTCTTTACACCATTAAAAAACAAGCAATTTTCAAGAAAAAAAAAGTAAAATAAAATGAATAATCTAATAAACAATTGTCTCAGCATTAATTTATTCCTATTTCCTTTTAACAATTTGCACAATTAAGATGGCGGCCAGAGACGACAAATAATTGTTCCTCTCAGAACTTTCGAGTCTTTTGATTTGTTTATTTCCAAGCATCAATAAATGAATTTGCCAGATATCAAAACTTTCTGATTTAGTTATATTGTTATTTTGATATTAAAAAATGTAAATAATGACACATTGTAATTATATTATTTTATTTTTTTAAAAAAGCTTAATTTCGTAATTGTTTACACTACTCATGATAGTACTTAGGCTAGGCGCAACACGATTATGAACTATTAAGTCCAATTAGCTGAAGCCATCTATTTCTACACTTGACTCAATGATTTATTTGTTAGCTCGTACAATGCACTGTTTAGTCGAGTGTTTGCTTACGCAAATACACGGCTCTGTACTGTACATATAGCTGTTGACCGATAATTGTTTGAATGTTGTGCCAAAGCACAATTGATAATGTTGCTTTATTGATTCTAATATAATGACAATAATATACACACTTCTAACATGATCTAATAGCCATTTGACATAGAACTAAATAGTTAAGTGATCAAAATGTCTATGTATGCGCCTAGCCATTGTAGATATAGATTCACACCTATAGATTGTTTTTACGTGAATTTGCTCATTATATTCTATCATCGGTTCTATCATCTTAACAATTTAATCTTGTTCAGTAACTGAAACAAGAAGATAGACAAAATTTCACATGCTTCTTTAACTGAGGACAACGTTTTGAGTATTTACTTCTCTTATGTAACGTTGGTACAGACAGAACAGAGTAAACTTTATAGAAGAAACTCCGGCAGTAAGATTATGTTTGGAAACCAAGAAAATGTCAAACCTCTCACAAGATCCTTAAAACAAGAATAGAAGATATAAAGATCTATAATAAGATTAATGTTGGAAAAAATAGAGGAATATACAAGCATCTTGGTAACATTGCCGCAAACAGATATTGATATAAGCCTAATATGGAAGCTCTATTTGCATTATACTTGTACTTGCATTTCAGATTAAAGTTTATTTTAATTTACCAAGAGCGTAATGGTAAGAGCACATTAGGCTGATGTTACGAATTATGCAAATACAATTACTTTTTCTGAGGAGAGATAATATATAATTAACATATTTCAGGATTTATTGAAAACCAGAAAAATTTATTGTCACAGCAAAGTTATCAAAAAGAAATATTTCTCAAAAAATCTAAATTGCAGTCCATTAAAATACGAATTTAACCATATTAAGTAATTTTCCTGAGAAAAAACATAGTTTCCGAGGAATTGATTAAAAATAATTCTTTTTTCGCAGAAATCTGTTAGCAACTACTGTTAAAGAATTTATAAATAAGTAATAAATTATCTATAGTTAAGCCTCATCTATAGTTAAGTTCACACGATGGCACTAAATGCCACGACATTAGTGTCGCCGAGTGCCCAGTGTCTTCGTATGAACAGTAAATGTCACGGCACTAGACGCACTACTACTAAGACGCTGAGTGCCAAGCAGTGCCACGGCATTAAATGTCGAGACATTGGTGTCATCGTGTGAACGAAGCTTAACACCTAGAGTCAAAATATTCAAAAAGTTTTGATGCTTGACATTAGGTTTCACGGCGTTGTAGTGCCACGACACCAAGTGACTCTAATGTCGTGGAATTAAATGTCACGTCAGTAGTGTCACCGTGTGAACGAGGCTTAAATGAAAAAAGTATTTTGTAAAAAAATCTATATTTCACCCTCGAACGTTGGAACTTCTTCAGGCTATACAATTTACAACAAATTTGTCAACCCAATAATATTTACATTTAAAATTAAAAGTAAAGGTATGTATTGCAATGTAAATTTTACTGTTAATACAATAGTTTGTAACTTATTGTTTGTGCTTAGACACTTATGAAGACTAAAAGCAGCTTTGTTGAAGAAGTATAAGTCAGGAATAGTTTCTAGTATTAGATTCTAAAGTATCCTTTCTAATTGCTTCTTGTAAAATAGTTTCTGCTATTTATGGAGTAGAAAGTCTAATGCTCAAAGGACGAAGATTTTCAACTACAGCCATCTATTTCTACACTTGACTCAATGATTTATTTGTTAGCTCGTACAATGCACTGTTTAGTCGAGTGTTTGCTTACGCAAATACACGGCTCTGTACTGTACATATAGCTGTTGACCGATAATTGTTTGAATGTTGTGCCAAAGCACAATTGATAATGTTGCTTTATTGATTCTAATATAATGACAATAATATACACACTTCTAACATGATCTAATAGCCATTTGACATAGAACTAAATAGTTAAGTGATCAAAATGTCTATGTATGCGCCTAGCCATTGTAGATATAGATTCACACCTATAGATTGTTTTTACGTGAATTTGCTCATTATATTCTATCATCGGTTCTATCATCTTAACAATTTAATCTTGTTCAGTAACTGAAACAAGAAGATAGACAAAATTTCACATGCTTCTTTAACTGAGGACAACGTTTTGAGTATTTACTTCTCTTATGTAACGTTGGTACAGACAGAACAGAGTAAACTTTATAGAAGAAACTCCGGCAGTAAGATTATGTTTGGAAACCAAGAAAATGTCAAACCTCTCACAAGATCCTTAAAACAAGAATAGAAGATATAAAGATCTATAATAAGATTAATGTTGGAAAAAATAGAGGAATATACAAGCATCTTGGTAACATTGCCGCAAACAGATATTGATATAAGCCTAATATGGAAGCTCTATTTGCATTATACTTGTACTTGCATTTCAGATTAAAGTTTATTTTAATTTACCAAGAGCGTAATGGTAAGAGCACATTAGGCTGATGTTACGAATTATGCAAATACAATTACTTTTTCTGAGGAGAGATAATATATAATTAACATATTTCAGGATTTATTGAAAACCAGAAAAATTTATTGTCACAGCAAAGTTATCAAAAAGAAATATTTCTCAAAAAATCTAAATTGCAGTCCATTAAAATACGAATTTAACCATATTAAGTAATTTTCCTGAGAAAAAACATAGTTTCCGAGGAATTGATTAAAAATAATTCTTTTTTCGCAGAAATCTGTTAGCAACTACTGTTAAAGAATTTATAAATAAGTAATAAATTATCTATAGTTAAGCCTCATCTATAGTTAAGTTCACACGATGGCACTAAATGCCACGACATTAGTGTCGCCGAGTGCCCAGTGTCTTCGTATGAACAGTAAATGTCACGGCACTAGACGCACTACTACTAAGACGCTGAGTGCCAAGCAGTGCCACGGCATTAAATGTCGAGACATTGGTGTCATCGTGTGAACGAAGCTTAACACCTAGAGTCAAAATATTCAAAAAGTTTTGATGCTTGACATTAGGTTTCACGGCGTTGTAGTGCCACGACACCAAGTGACTCTAATGTCGTGGAATTAAATGTCACGTCAGTAGTGTCACCGTGTGAACGAGGCTTAAATGAAAAAAGTATTTTGTAAAAAAATCTATATTTCACCCTCGAACGTTGGAACTTCTTCAGGCTATACAATTTACAACAAATTTGTCAACCCAATAATATTTACATTTAAAATTAAAAGTAAAGGTATGTATTGCAATGTAAATTTTACTGTTAATACAATAGTTTGTAACTTATTGTTTGTGCTTAGACACTTATGAAGACTAAAAGCAGCTTTGTTGAAGAAGTATAAGTCAGGAATAGTTTCTAGTATTAGATTCTAAAGTATCCTTTCTAATTGCTTCTTGTAAAATAGTTTCTGCTATTTATGGAGTAGAAAGTCTAATGCTCAAAGGACGAAGATTTTCAACTACTTGTGTAGACGAACTAGCAAGGTAGCCACTTGATTACAGCGATGTACCTGTTCAGTTCAACCCCTTAATCAAGATTCTGTAAGATTAGAAGGTGCTGATTCGGGTTAAAACTAACAACAGAGTTTAATCAAAGTTGTCATCAACAGCTTTGGCTACTTTACAAATTTCTAGGACTTGATTGAGTAATCATTCTGCAACTGGGTGTTAATTTGATTATAGAGGACAAAATTAAGGATTCTAAAAGCCCCAACCTATATCAACGGAATGTCTTCTGCTCTCGAGAATACGGATAAATTAGAGTTAACAGAAGCAGAATCTAACATCTTAATCTTTTAGACTAACACTCCGTCCTCCTTCTATACCCAAAGATTAACACTCATAAATTACACAGTCTGCAACTTCTATGGATAACAATCACGTACAGAATGGTGAATGGTGAATGTATTGACAGTAATTATAATAATACAGACTAATATACTCATTACTATTGTTCATACTTGGAACGAGGGGCAGTGTAGCCTCTTAATCAATGGATTTTAAGAATAGCCAAACTCAAGTCGGCTGTAATATGAGCTAGGTTGGTCTTCTAGCTTAAAAACAAAAGTAGAACTATTACCCCCAATGATTAATACCATTATATTTTATGGGATTAAAATAAAATTTGACTTGGAAAAACTTATAAATAAACCTTAACACATTAAAAAAGAAAATATAAAAAAACTAATATCCACTCCAAATTTTCGAATCTCAACAATTTTAAAATAAACTTAAATAAAACGGCGAATAATAAACTTATAATAAATCGATTCCTGACGCAGGTTTAAGGGGTTTCATGGTACATGCGTTCACTCTGTATAGTCGTATAGTGCATAAATGGGTAGCTCTACATTAAGTGAAGTGCATCCATCCTGCAAATGCCAAACATTACAGCTGGTGGAGCGCTCACCCCATTACACCGTCATCCATTACATACCATACGTGGTTGTATAAGCCCTTAGGCAGGCTTAGGCCTAAATGCTTTGCGATACATTACATATGCGTTACATTCTCATAAGTGAAGTACATGAAAAGGAGAAAGTATTTAGATTATGTGAAAATCAGATTTTGATAGATTTAAAGGATTCCTGAGTACAAAAAGTATTTTTTGATTGAGATTCCATGGAATTTTGTATTCATGTTATTTTTTAGATAAAGAATATTTCGTATAACTTTTAAATACAAATTTAACCAAATAAGCAGAGAAAAATCTNTCTATACCCAAAGATTAACACTCATAAATTACACAGTCTGCAACTTCTATGGATAACAATCACGTACAGAATGGTGAATGGTGAATGTATTGACAGTAATTATAATAATACAGACTAATATACTCATTACTATTGTTCATACTTGGAACGAGGGGCAGTGTAGCCTCTTAATCAATGGATTTTAAGAATAGCCAAACTCAAGTCGGCTGTAATATGAGCTAGGTTGGTCTTCTAGCTTAAAAACAAAAGTAGAACTATTACCCCCAATGATTAATACCATTATATTTTATGGGATTAAAATAAAATTTGACTTGGAAAAACTTATAAATAAACCTTAACACATTAAAAAAGAAAATATAAAAAAACTAATATCCACTCCAAATTTTCGAATCTCAACAATTTTAAAATAAACTTAAATAAAACGGCGAATAATAAACTTATAATAAATCGATTCCTGACGCAGGTTTAAGGGGTTTCATGGTACATGCGTTCACTCTGTATAGTCGTATAGTGCATAAATGGGTAGCTCTACATTAAGTGAAGTGCATCCATCCTGCAAATGCCAAACATTACAGCTGGTGGAGCGCTCACCCCATTACACCGTCATCCATTACATACCATACGTGGTTGTATAAGCCCTTAGGCAGGCTTAGGCCTAAATGCTTTGCGATACATTACATATGCGTTACATTCTCATAAGTGAAGTACATGAAAAGGAGAAAGTATTTAGATTATGTGAAAATCAGATTTTGATAGATTTAAAGGATTCCTGAGTACAAAAAGTATTTTTTGATTGAGATTCCATGGAATTTTGTATTCATGTTATTTTTTAGATAAAGAATATTTCGTATAACTTTTAAATACAAATTTAACCAAATAAGCAGAGAAAAATCTATGATTTCGAGATATTGGTAAAATAGTTATTTATAACTAGGTAGCAAAATTGAAATTTACTGACGAGTGATGAAGTTAGCCTCCGAGCCAGAGGCAAGGAAGGGCTACGAAAATTAACTACCGGGCAGGTAGATAATTTAAAAGGTAATATACCCAATTTCCGGCCGAGGCAGAAATGTTTCCTTTGCTGACTTGTTACATACAATATTTTATTCTCTTACGCTATTTAGATAAAAAATGGAAGCTTAAGCAAAGCAAAGAGTTAGTTAGTGACGAATCGTCAAAAAAACTCAAACTAAAACAAGTCGTGCTCCAGTGTTGCCACTTCTTACTCGAGATTAATTATTCAAAGACCTACAATTCAAATACTTTTTCAGTTTATCATTTTTAAACTTTTTAAAAAATAATGATATTATTAATACATTAGTAATTAACACGGCTTTGTAATAAAACAAGCATAAAACTAAATTAAAATAACAAAAATCAAAATTAAACTAAACTCAAAGAAAAACAGGTGTTAATAAAAACACAATTGTAAATATTGTACTTTCTGCCTAGACAGTAAAATATTTACCTGACTGTATTAACTACTTTCCTGCTTTTCATATTTTATTGAAATACCAGCGAAATAGTACTTTCCAGCCTACTAACAGTTAAGAAATGCTTAATTTTGCTGCCGTTAGTAGATAAAATAAATTTCATTCCCGTTGAAATCGAAACCTCAATGTAAATAATCACCTGTTGCACACCTTTCAAATAATTAAATTAGATATTAATTTAGATATATTTTAATTAAAGATCCCTCTATACAGTATATCCACGGATTGAGTTGCCTATACGTGTAAATTCAAAAAAATTTAAATTTTCGAAGAAAAGTCACTCTTCATAAAATGTCCTGCTTGTTCTTAAATGAAGATTTATAGTATTACTTTTTGTTCAACATGTACCCTGTACCCAGAAAGTACAATTTCCTAAAGTCGTAAACCGACAAGAGTTAACCGGTCCAAATTTCGGCCATACAAGAAAAAAGTATTTTTTTTCTTTATAATTTCTTTAAGATAATATTCCAAATTTATTTTTCGCAAAAAAAGTTCGACAATAAATTTCAAATCCCCCCCCCCTACCATTTATAAAAAGTAAAATTTGTCTGATTCTAATTTATGTGAGGTCAATTTAAAGGTCTCATTAAGTGCATTAAAATTTGTAAGTAGTATTGCTTTTTTTTATAAAAACAACATGAAANAAAACTTATAAATAAACCTTAACACATTAAAAAAGAAAATATAAAAAAAACTAATATCCACTCCAAATTTTCGAATCTCAACAATTTTAAAATAAACTTAAATAAAACGGCGAATAATAAACTTATAATAAATCGATTCCTGACGCAGGTTTAAGGGGTTTCATGGTACATGCGTTCACTCTGTATAGTCGTATAGTGCATAAATGGGTAGCTCTACATTAAGTGAAGTGCATCCATCCTGCAAATGCCAAACATTACAGCTGGTGGAGCGCTCACCCCATTACACCGTCATCCATTACATACCATACGTGGTTGTATAAGCCCTTAGGCAGGCTTAGGCCTAAATGCTTTGCGATACATTACATATGCGTTACATTCTCATAAGTGAAGTACATGAAAAGGAGAAAGTATTTAGATTATGTGAAAATCAGATTTTGATAGATTTAAAGGATTCCTGAGTACAAAAAGTATTTTTTGATTGAGATTCCATGGAATTTTGTATTCATGTTATTTTTTAGATAAAGAATATTTCGTATAACTTTTAAATACAAATTTAACCAAATAAGCAGAGAAAAATCTATGATTTCGAAATATTGGTAAAATAGTTATTTATAACTAGGTAGCAAAATTGAAATTTACTGACGAGTGATGAAGTTAGCCTCCGAGCCAGAGGCAAGGAAGGGCTACGAAAATTAACTACCGGGCAGGTAGATAATTTAAAAGGTAATATACCCAATTTCCGGCCGAGGCAGAAATGTTTCCTTTGCTGACTTGTTACATACAATATTTTATTCTCTTACGCTATTTAGATAAAAAATGGAAGCTTAAGCAAAGCAAAGAGTTAGTTAGTGACGAATCGTCAAAAAAAACTCAAACTAAAACAAGTCGTGCTCCAGTGTTGCCACTTCTTACTCGAGATTAATTATTCAAAGACCTACAATTCAAATACTTTTTCAGTTTATCATTTTTAAACTTTTTAAAAAATAATGATATTATTAATACATTAGTAATTAACACGGCTTTGTAATAAAACAAGCATAAAACTAAATTAAAATAACAAAAATCAAAATTAAACTAAACTCAAAGAAAAACAGGTGTTAATAAAAACACAATTGTAAATATTGTACTTTCTGCCTAGACAGTAAAATATTTACCTGACTGTATTAACTACTTTCCTGCTTTTCATATTTTATTGAAATACCAGCGAAATAGTACTTTCCAGCCTACTAACAGTTAAGAAATGCTTAATTTTGCTGCCGTTAGTAGATAAAATAAATTTCATTTCCGTTGAAATCGAAACCTCAATGTAAATAATCACCTGTTGCACACCTTTCAAATAATTAAATAATTAAATTATTTTTCCTTTTTCTTTTATTTTAAAAACATATTTTCCTCCAGTGTTTTTAAAATTCAACTCTTTCGAACGGATAAAGTTTATACATTGAACGAAATAAAAACCAAACATTGTTTTCTTTACTTTTTGTCTGTGGGAATGTTATTTTTTCTTCTTCTTTCCTTTCTGTTTTTTGTTTTTTTGTCGACTCGGTTGTTATTTCAATGTATTTTCTCCTAGTAAGGTTAATGCTTTTAGATAGGATCGAGTTTAATCCACTCAGTGAATTCAATTCAGGGATATATTATGAAGCCCAGGATCTGTTAGTGGATATTAATCTCGTGGAGTGGTAAATAGAATAACTTCTTTCTTTTAAAGTCTTTTTAATCCAAACAAATCAAAAGGTTTCAAGTTTTTTCCTGTTGTTAAATTAACTCAGGGTAGAATGTATTCAGTGAGTTTAGCCGCAAATCATTTTTGTCGTTGGATCAACTAAATAGTATTCAAGTTAAATGTATATAATTTTATTTCATTGCTCACGCTCATAATAAAATGTTATTCAGTGATAGATGGAAAGAGCTATTAAGTGAAATAAACAATTATACCCAAAGAAAATCTCAGTTATGCACAAAGCTACAGAATTAAGAGACAAAATACGTTAATTGTTGGACTGAGAATTAAAGGATTCTACTCGCACATGGTAAAGTTTAAACTAAGAACAAAATGGATAGCTTAAATGCCACTAAATCTTAGCAGTTTCAAATCTAGACGATTAAGAGGCAAACTCAGAAAACTAGCTAAGACTTATATAATTAGCTATGCTCTGCTCATAAAATTAGCAAATGCTTGTAAAATTGTCTAATGTTAAGGAAATTAGCTAATGCTTTTAAAAACAAGACTTGACAAACAAGATTTTAAGAAACAAAGTCATTCTAAATAAATATTCTATAGATTAATGCAGAATGCAGACTTTTTTTATATCTTTATCCAGAATGTCAATTATCAGGCAGCTCATAGCTAGTGCTCATTCAAACTCTGGAAGCAAGAGGTCCGGGTTCGATTCCTGACTTCGGAAAGAGGCATTACGTGAGCCACTTAAGTGAAGAGGCACTCAGCCCGTTACGAATGACAATTATAAGGTTTGAGAACCCAGATTCATCATAATATCTCCCCACCCGCCCCCTAACCCAAAATCTGTACCTTCGTTACCTCATTGCTGGTATTCATACACTGGAACCAAGAGATCTGGGTTCAATTCCCGTCTCCGGAAAGAGGCATTACGTGAGCTACTTAAGGGAAGTGGTGTTCAACCCATTACGAACGACAATTAAGGTTTGAGAACCCAGATACATCATAATATCTCCCCACCGACTCCCCAACCCAAAATCTGTACCTTCGTTAGCTCATAGCTAGTACTCATACTCTGGAAGCAAGAGTTCGGGTTCGATTCCCGACTCCGGAAAAAGGCACTGGATTCTACTTAAGTGAAGGGGCGTTCAACACATTGCGAACGAAACTTGTAAGGTTTGAGAACCCAGATACATCATAATATCTCCCCACCGACTCCCCAACCCAAAATCTGTACCTTCGTTAGCTCATAGCTAGTACTCATACTCTGGAAGCAAGAGTTCGGGTTCGATTCCCGACTCCGGAAAAAGGCACTGGATTCTACTTAAGTGAAGGGGCGTTCAACACATTGCGAACGAAACTTGTAAGGTTTGAGAACCCAGATACATCATAATATCTCCCCACCGACTCCCCAACCCAAAATCTGTACCTTCGTTAGCTCATAGCTAGTACTCATACTCTGGAAGCAAGAGTTCGGGTTCGATTCCCGACTCCGGAAAAAGGCACTGGATTCTACTTAAGTGAAGGGGCGTTCAACACATTGCGAACGAAACTTGTAAGGTTTGAGAACCCAGATACATCATAATATCTCCCCACCGACTCCCCAACCCAAAATCTGTACCTTCGTTAGCTCATAGCTAGTACTCATACTCTGGAAGCAAGAGTTCGGGTTCGATTCCCGACTCCGGAAAAAGGCACTGGATTCTACTTAAGTGAAGGGGCGTTCAACACATTGCGAACGAAACTTGTAAGGTTTGAGAACCCAGATACATCATAATATCTCCCCACCGACTCCCCAACCCAAAATCTGTACCTTCGTTAGCTCATAGCTAGTACTCATACTCTGGAAGCAAGAGTTCGGGTTCGATTCCCGACTCCGGAAAAAGGCACTGGATTCTACTTAAGTGAAGGGGCGTTCAACACATTGCGAACGAAACTTGTAAGGTTTGAGAACCCAGATACATCATAATATCTCCCCACCGACTCCCCAACCCAAAATCTGTACCTTCGTTAGCTCATAGCTAGTACTCATACTCTGGAAGCAAGAGTTCGGGTTCGATTCCCGACTCCGGAAAAAGGCACTGGATTCTACTTAAGTGAAGGGGCGTTCAACACATTGCGAACGAAACTTGTAAGGTTTGAGAACCCAGATACATCATAATATCTCCCCACCGACTCCCCAACCCAAAATCTGTACCTTCGTTAGCTCATAGCTAGTACTCATACTCTGGAAGCAAGAGTTCGGGTTCGATTCCCGACTCCGGAAAAAGGCACTGGATTCTACTTAAGTGAAGGGGCGTTCAACACATTGCGAACGAAACTTGTAAGGTTTGAGAACCCAGATACATCATAATATCTCCCCACCGACTCCCCAACCCAAAATCTGTACCTTCGTTAGCTCATAGCTAGTACTCATACTCTGGAAGCAAGAGTTCGGGTTCGATTCCCGACTCCGGAAAAAGGCACTGGATTCTACTTAAGTGAAGGGGCGTTCAACACATTGCGAACGAAACTTGTAAGGTTTGAGAACCCAGATACATCATAATATCTCCCCACCGACTCCCCAACCCAAAATCTGTACCTTCGTTAGCTCATAGCTAGTACTCATACTCTGGAAGCAAGAGTTCGGGTTCGATTCCCGACTCCGGAAAAAGGCACTGGATTCTACTTAAGTGAAGGGGCGTTCAACACATTGCGAACGAAACTTGTAAGGTTTGAGAACCCAGATACATCATAATATCTCCCCACCGACTCCCCAACCCAAAATCTGTACCTTCGTTAGCTCATAGCTAGTACTCATACTCTGGAAGCAAGAGTTCGGGTTCGATTCCCGACTCCGGAAAAAGGCACTGGATTCTACTTAAGTGAAGGGGCGTTCAACACATTGCGAACGAAACTTGTAAGGTTTGAGAACCCAGATACATCATAATATCTCCCCACCGACTCCCCAACCCAAAATCTGTACCTTCGTTAGCTCATAGCTAGTACTCATACTCTGGAAGCAAGAGTTCGGGTTCGATTCCCGACTCCGGAAAAAGGCACTGGATTCTACTTAAGTGAAGGGGCGTTCAACACATTGCGAACGAAACTTGTAAGGTTTGAGAACCCAGATACATCATAATATCTCCCCACCGACTCCCCAACCCAAAATCTGTACCTTCGTTAGCTCATAGCTAGTACTCATACTCTGGAAGCAAGAGTTCGGGTTCGATTCCCGACTCCGGAAAAAGGCACTGGATTCTACTTAAGTGAAGGGGCGTTCAACACATTGCGAACGAAACTTGTAAGGTTTGAGAACCCAGATACATCATAATATCTCCCCACCGACTCCCCAACCCAAAATCTGTACCTTCGTTAGCTCATAGCTAGTACTCATACTCTGGAAGCAAGAGTTCGGGTTCGATTCCCGACTCCGGAAAAAGGCACTGGATTCTACTTAAGTGAAGGGGCGTTCAACACATTGCGAACGAAACTTGTAAGGTTTGAGAACCCAGATACATCATAATATCTCCCCACCGACTCCCCAACCCAAAATCTGTACCTTCGTTAGCTCATAGCTAGTACTCATACTCTGGAAGCAAGAGTTCGGGTTCGATTCCCGACTCCGGAAAAAGGCACTGGATTCTACTTAAGTGAAGGGGCGTTCAACACATTGCGAACGAAACTTGTAAGGTTTGAGAACCCAGATACATCATAATATCTCCCCACCGACTCCCCAACCCAAAATCTGTACCTTCGTTAGCTCATAGCTAGTACTCATACTCTGGAAGCAAGAGTTCGGGTTCGATTCCCGACTCCGGAAAAAGGCACTGGATTCTACTTAAGTGAAGGGGCGTTCAACACATTGCGAACGAAACTTGTAAGGTTTGAGAACCCAGATACATCATAATATCTCCCCACCGACTCCCCAACCCAAAATCTGTACCTTCGTTAGCTCATAGCTAGTACTCATACTCTGGAAGCAAGAGTTCGGGTTCGATTCCCGACTCCGGAAAAAGGCACTGGATTCTACTTAAGTGAAGGGGCGTTCAACACATTGCGAACGAAACTTGTAAGGTTTGAGAACCCAGATACATCATAATATCTCCCCACCGACTCCCCAACCCAAAATCTGTACCTTCGTTAGCTCATAGCTAGTACTCATACTCTGGAAGCAAGAGTTCGGGTTCGATTCCCGACTCCGGAAAAAGGCACTGGATTCTACTTAAGTGAAGGGGCGTTCAACACATTGCGAACGAAACTTGTAAGGTTTGAGAACCCAGATACATCATAATATCTCCCCACCGACTCCCCAACCCAAAATCTGTACCTTCGTTAGCTCATAGCTAGTACTCATACTCTGGAAGCAAGAGTTCGGGTTCGATTCCCGACTCCGGAAAAAGGCACTGGATTCTACTTAAGTGAAGGGGCGTTCAACACATTGCGAACGAAACTTGTAAGGTTTGAGAACCCAGATACATCATAATATCTCCCCACCGACTCCCCAACCCAAAATCTGTACCTTCGTTAGCTCATAGCTAGTACTCATACTCTGGAAGCAAGAGTTCGGGTTCGATTCCCGACTCCGGAAAAAGGCACTGGATTCTACTTAAGTGAAGGGGCGTTCAACACATTGCGAACGAAACTTGTAAGGTTTGAGAACCCAGATACATCATAATATCTCCCCACCGACTCCCCAACCCAAAATCTGTACCTTCGTTAGCTCATAGCTAGTACTCATACTCTGGAAGCAAGAGTTCGGGTTCGATTCCCGACTCCGGAAAAAGGCACTGGATTCTACTTAAGTGAAGGGGCGTTCAACACATTGCGAACGAAACTTGTAAGGTTTGAGAACCCAGATACATCATAATATCTCCCCACCGACTCCCCAACCCAAAATCTGTACCTTCGTTAGCTCATAGCTAGTACTCATACTCTGGAAGCAAGAGTTCGGGTTCGATTCCCGACTCCGGAAAAAGGCACTGGATTCTACTTAAGTGAAGGGGCGTTCAACACATTGCGAACGAAACTTGTAAGGTTTGAGAACCCAGATACATCATAATATCTCCCCACCGACTCCCCAACCCAAAATCTGTACCTTCGTTAGCTCATAGCTAGTACTCATACTCTGGAAGCAAGAGTTCGGGTTCGATTCCCGACTCCGGAAAAAGGCACTGGATTCTACTTAAGTGAAGGGGCGTTCAACACATTGCGAACGAAACTTGTAAGGTTTGAGAACCCAGATACATCATAATATCTCCCCACCGACTCCCCAACCCAAAATCTGTACCTTCGTTAGCTCATAGCTAGTACTCATACTCTGGAAGCAAGAGTTCGGGTTCGATTCCCGACTCCGGAAAAAGGCACTGGATTCTACTTAAGTGAAGGGGCGTTCAACACATTGCGAACGAAACTTGTAAGGTTTGAGAACCCAGATACATCATAATATCTCCCCACCGACTCCCCAACCCAAAATCTGTACCTTCGTTAGCTCATAGCTAGTACTCATACTCTGGAAGCAAGAGTTCGGGTTCGATTCCCGACTCCGGAAAAAGGCACTGGATTCTACTTAAGTGAAGGGGCGTTCAACACATTGCGAACGAAACTTGTAAGGTTTGAGAACCCAGATACATCATAATATCTCCCCACCGACTCCCCAACCCAAAATCTGTACCTTCGTTAGCTCATAGCTAGTACTCATACTCTGGAAGCAAGAGTTCGGGTTCGATTCCCGACTCCGGAAAAAGGCACTGGATTCTACTTAAGTGAAGGGGCGTTCAACACATTGCGAACGAAACTTGTAAGGTTTGAGAACCCAGATACATCATAATATCTCCCCACCGACTCCCCAACCCAAAATCTGTACCTTCGTTAGCTCATAGCTAGTACTCATACTCTGGAAGCAAGAGTTCGGGTTCGATTCCCGACTCCGGAAAAAGGCACTGGATTCTACTTAAGTGAAGGGGCGTTCAACACATTGCGAACGAAACTTGTAAGGTTTGAGAACCCAGATACATCATAATATCTCCCCACCGACTCCCCAACCCAAAATCTGTACCTTCGTTAGCTCATAGCTAGTACTCATACTCTGGAAGCAAGAGTTCGGGTTCGATTCCCGACTCCGGAAAAAGGCACTGGATTCTACTTAAGTGAAGGGGCGTTCAACACATTGCGAACGAAACTTGTAAGGTTTGAGAACCCAGATACATCATAATATCTCCCCACCGACTCCCCAACCCAAAATCTGTACCTTCGTTAGCTCATAGCTAGTACTCATACTCTGGAAGCAAGAGTTCGGGTTCGATTCCCGACTCCGGAAAAAGGCACTGGATTCTACTTAAGTGAAGGGGCGTTCAACACATTGCGAACGAAACTTGTAAGGTTTGAGAACCCAGATACATCATAGCTCCCCATCCCCACCCCAGTCTTCTCCATTATCCAGTTCTATAATGTAGTTATCATTTCCTTCTATCCCCTTTACTCTTCCTAACACCACTTGTATGGTGTTCGTGTAGAGTAGTTTGTAACCTGAACTTTCACAAATGTTGTTGATCTATCCAGGAACTTCTGCTACTTCAATTTGTTTCTTTTTGTTTATGTGATAATCTTACGGATAATTGGTTGTGTATGCGAAGAAGCCAATTTTAATGTCTATAAAGCTGATGGAGGTACACAAACCCCGTGTCATCTATTGTTTATATAGTTGGATGTAAGCTCTTTCGTCAGAACTAGGCCCTCCATGAGCTATTAGCCACAGTTGAAGAGTTAATCTTCCCTTTANTTCCTCCAGTGTTTTTAAAATTCAACTCTTTCGAACGGATAAAGTTTATACATTGAACGAAATAAAAACCAAACATTGTTTTCTTTACTTTTTGTCTGTGTGAATGTTATTTTTTCTTCTTCTTTCCTTTCTGTTTTTTGTTTTTTTGTCGACTCGGTTGTTATTTCAATGTATTTTCTCCTAGTAAGGTTAATGCTTTTAGATAGGATCGAGTTTAATCCACTCAGTGAATTCAATTCAGGGATATATTATGAAGCCCAGGATCTGTTAGTGGATATTAATCTCGTGGAGTGGTAAATAGAATAACTTCTTTCTTTTAAAGTCTTTTTAATCCAAACAAATCAAAAGGTTTCAAGTTTTTTCCTGTTGTTAAATTAACTCAGGGTAGAATGTATTCAGTGAGTTTAGCCGCAAATCATTTTTGTCGTTGGATCAACTAAATAGTATTCAAGTTAAATGTATATAATTTTATTTCATTGCTCACGCTCATAATAAAATGTTATTCAGTGATAGATGGAAAGAGCTATTAAGTGAAATAAACAATTATACCCAAAGAAAATCTCAGTTATGCACAAAGCTACAGAATTAAGAGACAAAATAAGTTAACTGTTGGACTGAGAATTAAAGGATTCTACTCGCACATGGTAAAGTTTAAACTAAGAACAAAATGGATAGCTTAAATGCCACTAAATCTTAGCAGTTTCAAATCTAGACGATTAAGAGGCAAACTCAGAAAACTAGCTAAGACTTATATAATTATCTAATACTCATAAAATTAGCAAATGCTTATAAAATTATCTAATGCTAACTAAATTAGCTAATGCTTAGTAAATCAGGTAATGCTTATAAATTAAGCTAATGCTTTTAATCAAGAGTTTTAAAAACAAACTCATTCTAAATAAATATTTTAAAGATTAATGCAGACTTTTTACTTTTCCTCACTACCTATATAATAGGAAAAGTATTGTTTTTCCCAAAATTTTTTTTCGAGATTTCAACGGAATTATCCGTTTTAGGTGTTTTTAAGACCTCCTGAGTGGTTTTCAGTATGACGTATATGTATGTGTGTATGCATGTATGTGTGTTATCACCGTAGCGCCCAAGGTATTTAACCTAGAGAGTTGAAACTTGGCAGAAAAATCAGTGCTTACCTGAAGTAGTGCCGCCCGGAAAATCAATCTTTTTCCGCCACCTTGAACCCAGTTTGCTGAGTCAGCAAAATTTTTTATAAATCGCAATAAATCGAAAATGCTCCTGATCGAGTTGAAATTTGGCACGAATGTACCTCTCTGTATAAACAACAAGCCCACCAAATTTCATTTTGAAATTGGCCGCCATTTTGAAGTTATCAATTTTTGAATTTTTAAACTTTGACGGTTAATAATACCGAAAGTATAACCAGGATTTTGACATATAGCACATCGTTGGAAACGGAAAAAATTAAGGAACAAGTATAAAAAACACCGATGAAATTCTATTAATTAGTTTAAAAGTTATAAGCGAATGTATTTATTTATTAGTGCGATAATTTTGATGACGTCAAAGTTTGTTTACATCTGTCAAAAAATACCGCCAAACTTCAAATAATTAAATAAAATATAGGTATTAAAAATATGGGTTTTTTTAAGAATGATAAGAAATCAGTTAGTTCAGAACGGTCACCCATCCAAGTACTGACCACGTCCAATGCTGATGCTTCCTCCTGCAGCAGGAGAGGCTACTGTAGTGGCCTCTGAAGTGAGGAAAAGTTCCGAGGTACACCGTACCCGATTTTTTATATCCTGATCCAGAAAGACAATTATCTGGAAGCTCATAGCTAGAAGTCATTCATACTCTGGAAGCATGAGATCCGGGTTCGATTCGCGACTCCGGAAAGAGGCATTACGTGAGCTACTTAAGTGAAGTGGCGTTCAACCCGTTACGAATGACAATTATTAGGTGTGAGAACCCAGATACTTCATAATATCTCCATACCCACTCCCCAACCCAAAATCTGTACCTTCGTTAGCTCATAGCTGGTATTCGTATTCTGGAAGCAAGAGTTCCGGGTTCGATTCCCTGAAAGAGGCATTACGCGATATAAATGGGCAGCTACTTAAGTGAAGTGGCGCTAACCCATTACGAACGACACAATTATAAGGTTTGAGAACCTAAATACATCATATCTCCCCCTAAACCCAACCCCAAAATCTGTACCCTCTCATTTGGTCAGCAAGTCTTCTCTATTATTCAGTTCTACAATGTAGTTATCCTTTCCTTCTATCTCCTTTACTCTTCCTACCACCACTTGTATGGTGTTCGTATAGAGCAGTTTCTAACCTGAACTTTCACAAATTTTGCTGATCTATCCAGGAATTTCTGCTACTTCCATTTGTTTCTTTTCGTACATGTAATAATCTTACGGCTAATTGGTCGGGTAGGCCAATAAGCCAATTTTAATGTCTATAAAGCTGATGGAGGTACACACCAACCCCGTTTCATCTATTGTTTATATAGTTGGATGTAAGCCCTTTCGTCAAAACTAGGCCCTCCATGAGCTTTTAGCCACAGTTGAAGAGTTAATCTTCCCTTTAATTCTCATACCTATCAATCTTGAGTATACTGAAACCAAATTTTTGTTGGAGGTGATACTGAATTTGCATTAAAAAACCAACAAAGCTTTCAAAAACGAGAAAAAGAAGTCTGAACTTACATCCTTCAAGACAAGGCCATCTCCGGAAGACCTAGAAAATAGCGACTGAAGCTGCGAATCCCTACAAATTCTGATAAAATTTCAAGCAAAAGAGATAGGTCAGTCAATCTCCACATTCGTATGCACATAGACTTAATTAAAACAGGTTTTTTGGCTCTACTATTCAAAATAAGAGAAAAAAGCGAAGGATTTTCTCCTTTATATAACGAAAAAAAAAACTTGTAAAAGCCTAAAGGTTCACAGATGAAACAAGAAGAGCCTTTTGTAGCAGATAAATTTATCTTCAACCTTTTCATTAAAACCAAACCTTCCCTGTTAATTTCTAAAGCCTTTTATCTGCACAGAAGGTACCGAATTCGAACAAAAGGAATCTTTAAAAGAAGAATAAAATTGGGAGGGGGAAGGGTTTTTTTCTTTATTTGCTGCATTTAACGAACAGTAATAACTTCAAAGGTTTCTTCACAAAAAAGCTTGAGTAAATTAAACGAAGAAATATTAACTTAATTAAAACTAATACTATTTCTCATAAAGATAATTAATTCATCATTCATTTTTTGTTTATTGTTTTTTCATGATAATTGTTAGTTCGAGACAAACATTTAAAGATTTAACGCATGTTCGAGACAAACATTTAACGCATGTTCGAGAGAAACATTTAACGCATGTTCGAGACAAACATTTAACGCATGTTCGAGACAAACATTTAAAGATTTAACGCATGTTCGAGACAAACATTTAACGCATGTTCGAGACAAACATTTAACGCATGTTAGAGACAAACATGTAACGCATGTTGGAGAAAAACATGTAACAAATGTTGGAGAAAAACATGTAAAGCATGTTAGAGGCTTTTTTAATCAAAAATATAGAATAGAGGCAATGTTAATAAATACTATTGAATTGAATTTATATGCCACGTTGTGCTTCTATACATCTAACGAAAATAATTTTGGTTTTATACGTCTTTGACGTATCTGCATCGTTTATGCATATGGATTAAGCTAGAAACTTAGATTAAACAGAGTCAATTCATTCATAAATTTCAGCTTTATAGAGTCAGTTCATAAATTCTTAATACACACACACA
>KZ651499.1:156025-172600 GCA_001010745.2 Gerris buenoi
AACAACAACTTCTATTTATTGAAGTACAAGCAAGATAGAATAACTGGTTTAAAATGTAAAAAAAATCTTCATTTACAAAATAACCAACTTGGTGAATTTAAGGCTGTAATTGTAAACCGGAGATCGAATTTTTATCAGGATCGTAATACGTTCTCTTGCACCAAACCTAATGTGGAGAAGAAATTAAGTAGGGAGAAAATACACATTTTCGTCCATTGCACAGTTTTTATATATTATTTTAATAATTAACAATAATTATTAGCTCTTTTAATAGCAGATATAAGAGATTCAATATTAAAAACATAGGTAATGAGTAAAAGTAACAAATAAGAATTGAAATTAAACTTAAATAGGAGGTTATTTAGTTGCAGGTTATAAACATTGATAAACAAGGTCGAAAAAGCAGTGTCGCCAACCTCATCAACAATTTCATTACATAAGCCAGTTATGGGGACTTTTTACTTACTATAAAGAGAAGGTTCTGTGATGGCGCGAAAATTCTATTTATAAATTTTGATTCATTTACACGTTTTGAGGTCTCCTGAGTCCAAAAAAGTGTCGTCTGTCGACTCTTCAGAAGTGTGGGGCCTAAACTACTAGGATTTTGGCGAAATTTAGCATTCATGTCCAGAAAAATTATACCTCGAGCCGCAATCGGGAAATGAATTTAGCTCCAAATTCGGAAGTGCTACCCCCAACAACTGAAAAAAACGTAAAAAACAAAAATAAAATCCAAAACGGTTCCGACCGATTTTGATTAAGAAGAAAAAATCTAAAATGTAGACAATGTAAATACGAATTTATAGGGTACAAGCGGTTTTCCCGGGAAGAATCTCGAGAAAATAGCATTAGACATGTCAAAGCAAATAAAATAACTTGCGGATTTTTTCCGAACTAACTTTCCATACAGCAAAATTTGCTGAAAACGAATTAAATTCTGCTGTAAGATGGCTAAAAGTATTAAAATAATGCATGTAATCGTGTTCTGAGCTATTCTTAAAGTTTCAAAAGTCTAGCTACTCGGGAAATTAGTTAAAAATCGATTGCAAGATTTGTACTGGACAAACAAACANAAATAATGCATTGTCATCGTGTTCTGAGCTGTTCTGAAAGTTTCAAATGTCTAGCTACTCGGGATGTTTGTTAAAATTCGATTGCAAGATTTGTACCGGACAAACATACAAACAAGAAACCAAGTTAATAAAAACGTAGTAAAAATCGGTAGTGACTTGCTTAGTATTTGACAGTATAAAGGTGCCCCAAGTGTAGTTCTGTCCGCGTAAAGGACCGTCTGGAGGTATTGGAGCTGCTTGCAGAGAGAATTGAGGTTACACTGCTCTAAGTCATGCTCATGTCGCACAAGGATCACAGATAATGATAAGGCAGTTGACGTAGCAAAAATATAAGCTTCAACGCCATTCTGTGGACCGGTAATTGTCTGGCCTAAAGGAACAGACTGTCAGCTATCAAGAAGCGGACCTGGTAAGAAGAAGAGAGGGCGTGGATAGGCATGGAGGAATATAGGCAGTCAAATATGGTACTGCCAAAACTAATCAAAAGGAAAACAAGATGACTGTAAGGACAGTAGACCCAACCTGAATAAATTAGTTGGTGTTTTAATTGGACACTACCAGCTCAGAGCAAATCCAACATTATTCAAAATCAACGATAACCCAACCTGTCCAGGGTGTGGCGAAGAAGAGGAGACAGCTAACCATTTCGTTGAAGACCTTATAGGAGCAGGATAAGTGAAGAGGAGCTTGAGACTTTAAAATGGTGAGACATCCTCTCCTTTATAATCCGATCAAGGAGATTTGAAAGTAGGAGGGTGGTGGTTTAATGGGTGTGTAATTCTGGGATTGGAAAAAGGACCCAAATGGTGGTCTGTTTGCTGCAGCCAGAGGCCATAAGAAAGAAGAAACACAGAGCTCTAAAAAGAAAATAAGAAAGAAGAAACACAGAGCTCTAAAAAGAAAAGGTCAGGAAGGAGCTGTTCCTTGAATGTGAGTTTTCCATTAAGCATACTCACCACATGTTTTTCGAAAATCTACGTCATTCTTGATGTGACAAGAAGGCCTAAGGTTATGTCATGAGTAGAAATATCAGTAGCAAATTGTTTAAAATTCGACAGTATAAAGGTGCCCCAGGTCCAGTTCTGTCCTCGCAAAGGACCGTCTGGAGGTATTGGACTGCTTGCAGAGAGAATTGAGGTTACTCTTGAGTATGCACATCATAATAAGATAACATAGTAAGTAATGTAGTTTTTATCACGAAGACAAATAATTAATTAATGTCAATGTCGATTCATTTTAATTAAATAGTGCTTAGAAATTTGAAATAGTTTTTTTTTAAATTGAATTGAATTTTAAATCGTGAAAAAGGAAAAAAGTTAAAATATCTTCAGGAGATAAGCTTTACTCGTTTTGGGTAGTTTGATGTTTTTACAAACAGGTTTTTTGTTTTTCTCTCCAAGTTTTGTATTTATTTGTTCAAAAACCTTTAAAAATAGATTAAAAGTGTAAAACAAATAAGGGAATAAAGAGAACACAAAACAACTGGTATTCCTGGATTTAATGTTTATTTTGTGTTTGCTTTTTACAATTAAAAATTCAACATTAAAGCATTTGTTGTGGAAGTATTGATTTAACTCAATACAAATGCATTTAATTTTACTTTTGAGTTGTTAAATAACAACAAAGGTTTTAGCATTGTTTCATACAAAATAAATTTATTTTTCCAACATATGTAGAAACTCTTTTATAAAAAGAAAATTCCGATTGGNTAAATTAGTTGGTGTTTTAATTGGACACTACCAGCTCAGAGCAAATCCAACATTATTCAAAATCAACGATAACCCAACCTGTCCAGGGTGTGGCGAAGAAGAGGAGACAGCTAACCATTTCGTTGAAGACCTTATGGAGCAGGATAAGTGAAGAGGAGCTTGAGACTTTAAAATGGTGAGACATCCTCTCCTTTATAATCCGATCAAGAGATTTGAAAGTAGGAGGGTGGTGGTTTAATGGGTGTGTAATTCTGGGATTGGAAAAAGGACCCAAATGGTGGTCTGTTTGCTGCAGCCAGAGGCCATTGCTGCTCCCTTACTACTGAGGCAATTTTCGGACATTAATTGCAAAGTAAATTCATTGCGTTTGCTTATTCCAACACTTAAAACTTAAACGTTTTGACAATATTTAAAACCCGTGTAATAAATTACATAGAGTCTAATTTACAAAGGCGATTGTTACTAAGAGTGATTGAGTGCATCATGACGCGGTTGATAAACAGAGAGGGATACGTATTGTTCAAAGCGAGACGGTGTAGGATTAAAAAGGCACGGCAATTAGCCAAGGTTTGCATAATCTCCACTTTATGTAAATTGCATTCACTTCATTAAGGCTTCAAATTGCTGCCAACTATTACCCAGCCCCAACTCCCGTTTTGGAATGCTGATTACATTTAGCATTTTATCTCGGAGAAAATTTTCAAAAACAACTTTTTCTCGAAATTTGTTTACCTAAACAGTAAAATATTTTGGGGTTTTTCTCCTCCAAAAACCGTAAAATTAAAATGTATATTAACATCGTTCATCATAACCATTTTCTCAAGTAAAAAAACCACAAGGCGAGAATTATTTATTAAATTTTATTAGAAAACGTGCTTGACGGATCTCATATTTTATTTCTTTAAAAAAGTTTATACTTAATTTAAAGTGGGAAAAGTAATCCTACATTTTGGGGTAACTTTATTACTATTTACAGTAAATATTACTATAAACAATAACTTTTAAGTCAAGAACAATTAACCACGGACCAATGACGTCACACGCCACCACAAGATGGCCCCCTCGCCTAGTTATAGAGAAAAATGACTGGTTCAACTGCAAAGAGTACTCGTACGGTGTGAGGTGCTATGTAACAGACCTTGACGAGTACATAATAAACAGTGACTTATCCTTTACCTTGAATAATTTCTTTCCTAAAATTTTGAAATTATTATTCATACATAAATGTATTTATATTATCAAATATATACTAGTATCCCTTGGCGACGCTTCGCCCACACTATTCGTATACAGAACTCGGAATCATTTCTTAATTTGCATAGAAATGAAAATGTAGAATTTCTATTTTTTAAGAGTAATATCCTAAAAAAAAAACTGCAGAATAAACAAGATTCTTTGTTTTCAGTTTTCCACATGATAGTCTAATATACAATTAGAGACAAAAATACGATTAGACCAAATAAAAACTATATCTCATTAACCAATGAACTTATCCGATTCAATTCTCATATATAAGTAAATTTCATTCGCCTACTGCAACTATGAATTCATAATTGAACGTAAGTCAGTAATTCAAATACATTTTAAATAAATATTTACCCATAAACATTTGCTTTAAAAAGTACCAGTAGCACAAGGAAAGACATTTACGTCCACAATAGAAATTCGGTCTAGGTATATTCTTCCTATATACGAGGTGCCCCCCAAAAGTTCCCGGACTCTGTGTGTAACTCTTCTAACTACTATAGTACATCGAGTTGCCGCTAGGTTTCGTAGTACTTCTCCCAAACCCCTCCTATCGTTTTCAGATTATTTGGCATTCTTTTGTCTTGTCAGTGAGGTGATATCTGTGTTACTGTTAGTTGTGTTCTGCGATGGCGTAATGAGCGATTTGAAAGAACAACGCTCCGAGGACGGAATTTTTATTTCGGGTCGTACCCGTACACCCAAGACTCGTCACCCGTAATGATGGAGGAAAGGAAGTTTTTATTATTTTCAACACATGTTTTCAGTTTCTGGCAAATAAGAACACGATTTTGCTTGACACGATGTGTCAAGAGACGGGGAAAAAAATATTGCAGCAATTCTGCGCATCGCAAGTTCATCTGCAAAAATTCTTTGGACTGTGCCATAGGACATTCCAACTTTATTACAGATTTCGTGAATTGATTGTCGACGGTCTTGGAGAATTGTTTCATGCACAGTTTGGATATTTTGGTCGTTGATTCCAGTTGAAGGGCACCCAGAGCGCTCGTCGTCTTCCACACTCGTCCTTCCATTCTTGAGCCACTTAAACTATTCAAAGGCTTGGGTTTTTATCCATGATTTCATCGCCAAATGCTTCTCGAAGCATTTGGTGAGTTTCAGTCGCCGTTTTCCCGAACTTGAAACAAAATTTGTTGCAAATGCGTTGCTCTTTCAAATCGCTCATTACGCCACACAGATATCACCTCACTGACAAGACAAAAGAACGCCAAAAAATCTGAAAACGATAGGGGGGTTTGGGAGAAGTACTAGTACCGAAACCTAGCGGCAAATCGATGTATTACAGTAGTTAGAAGAGTTACACACAGAGTCCAGGAACTATTGGGTAGCACCTCGTGTTGCGAGAAATAGCAATCTACGTTTTCTTTTGTAAAAGGTTTTTTGGTTTTTTTTAAAGAGATGTGCAATGCCGGAGTGAATTATTATCTATTATTTACATATCTTAACAAATAATTGTTAATCTTTATAGAGCCTATGACACTTAAGAATACACAATAAAGCTAATATCAAAATGTTAAGATAATTGGGCTAGAGGTTATGAAGATTTTTGCTAACATATATACAAACATAATGCTCACCTCTTTACATAATACCGAGTAAGTTTACTTTATAGATATATAGAAAATTAATTTTCCATAAGCCACTTGCGTATTTTATTTACATAATATAAAAAAAAAATACATAAGCTCCAGAATATGAATTTACTTAATAAAAGTTAAAAAGAAATTGGTTCATAAAACATATTACGATAAAAAAAAGTAATTTCCTTACACAAGAGCAGTAAGGGATCAAGGGATCATAATATGAACTGTTATTACAGAACAAAACTTTAAAACTTTGATTCTCTTATAAAAATAACAAGGGAATTGAACTCAATAATAGATAATCATTTGCTCCTATTTTAACCGTTATAGCCAATTTTTATGCTATAATGCCTTAGTATGATTTAAATGAAAATAAATTCGTTTAAGATTGTTTCACATAAATATAATGTCATTTGAACCAATTTTAGTAACTTCACTTGTTAATAAAAATAACGAGATGTCTTAAGGATATTAAGCCTTTAACAGTATTCTTGCAGCTACTTAAGTTCTAGACTATAATCTTGTAAATTATGATAACTTTGGAACTAAAAATCTTTGATCATGAAATAAAAAAAAAAAAAAAAAATGATTTATTAAAAGTCCTAAAAATATCCTTAATGTAAGTAGTAGTAGTAGTAGTCTAGTACTTCCTACTAGAACGGGTAGGACGAACCACTTGTTCAAACCTTGCAAGTAGGCCATCACTTAGGTCCTTTGTACGCCCCGTGGTAGAGAGTTGCAGCCACTTCACACATCATACATATGTACATTGTACCGCCGAAGCGAATATGATGTGATCAATAGTGAGGCATATAAATCTGAGTGTCACGCCGAGGAATCGAACCCCATCTCGTTCCACTCATGATTCAGTGATGGCCGAGCAGACGTGGGTTAACCCGCACGGCTACGCTGCCTCTCATCCTTAATATAAACTCCAGTAATACTTTTTTTTTCTTTTTCTAAAATTTACATTTTTTATAAAAAAAAAAGAAAAGAAAAGATGGAAGAGAATATCGATGTTTTTTTAAAGTATGGATTACATATAAAAAACAAATGATGTCAAACTCATATTAATGGTTTGAAATAAGTAAAGTTAAAAGACCGAAAATATAACAACCCTGACGTACAAATAATAAATGGTTACAGTAAAATATCTACCGGTAGGGAAAGAAATGATAAATTGTACTTGAATGTAGGCTTTACAAACTCGGGTGTCAGGTCCGGTCCCCTCCCTATACAGTTTATTTTGCAAAAATAAACTCGTTTCAACTTTCAACCAAGATTTTCCCCCTCAAGCTAGATCGGTTAACCGACAGATGATAATAAAATTTATGGAAAACCATCGATCATTTTAAAGTGGTGGGAGGGGGAAACATATGTTTTTATATTTAAAATTTGATTGGGAAAATATATTTTGATTAATTAATCAAGAAGAATGAATAATAATTTTTTTTAGAACAAGCTAACATGTATTTTTATTTATTCATGAGTAAGATGAGTTCATTGGAATGAGTATAAAAGTTTTAGAGCGGAATTAGATAACTATTAGATGATGATTGCAATAAACGTTTACAATATTATTTATATTGTCCAGTGTCACTTTTATATTACATGTTTAAAGGAATTTTTCCTTAGAAGATATCCTTTTAGGATATTCTAAAGACTACGTTTCAGAAAAGCTTAGATAACGTAACTTAATTAAAGTTAACTAAACTTAACTAAAGCTACTAAATACTATGCTAAGACAAATAATCTTAGTTACCGTACTTTGAAGAATCATAGTTTTGAGATTATTGACTTCGACATTGTAAATTATTTTACGTCTGAAAAAAGTAGGTAACTATAACATTTAGGACGGAGATAAAACCTGTAATCACATTATTATCAGCAAAAATGTTTGATTAAATAGTTTTTTTGGCTTAACAGGGCAGTATACCAAAACCAATAAACCAAAGATGCGATACGTCACCAAGAAATGAAAGCTTAAATACTAAGTTTAAAATAAAAAATAGTACATTATGCGTCGAGTGTGGAAAGTAGCATTTTGCATGCGAGTGTGGAGTTTGCACCCGAGCGATAGCGACGGTAGTAAAACCACACGAGCAATGCAAAATGCCGTTTTCGCACGAGTTGCGTACCGTACTTTACCTACGATTGTTAGATTTTAATAATAAATGCAGAAATAAATAATAAACTTCCTGTATGTAAGCTCGTATTTCTCTTTTGATAAAGATGACATCAATTCGTTAGTTGTATTTTGTGCCGAATTAATTATTTCGGAAGGCGTATTATTCTCCTAATATTCGTCATAATCACTTAAATCACTCATTGATTTTCACAAAAAACTCGATACAAACAGTTACTTTTATTAAATAAACATCAAATTAGTTATGTTAAATGTAAACAAACTCGCTAATCGTGCGTAAAGTTGAAGAATTCTTCTTCTTTACCGCGCTAGAGTGGTAAAGAAGAGGAATTCTTCAAAACTATGAGACACGCATGCGCAATTAATACAGGTACGTAAAGAATCACTTTCTACGAATCTCAACAGGGGTACAATGTTTATATTACGCATCAATCGTAGATAAAAGTAATTTCATGACAATAAATGAGTTTTAAACAAAGGGATGGGACGTTACCGAGATGTAAGTACCAAAGCCTAAGATCAAACTAAAGGGAGGAAGGAATAATGAGCTTCAAACCAAAGTGGCGAGATGTTCTCTAAGAACTCAATATGAAATAATAAAATCCAAACTAAGAGTCGAGATATTGGCACTACCAAAATAAGAACACCAAACACAATGGAAAACATACAAGAACATTTAAGATCTCTTGATAAGAACACTTTTCAAACCAATGGAATTAAGCCACCATGATCTGAATGGCAAAGGTTAAAGTTCAAACCAAAGACGACGACAATGGCAACACCAAGAAGATCTGAATTATAAAGATTGAGGATTTAACGTTCCTCACGAGAGTTATGCTTGTCTTGTTGCGTGTTCTTTGTCTTCTATGGGAACCAGCTGATCTTAGTACTATTCTCCAAGCACAGTGGTATGTATGGGTAGCAATTTGGGTAGCGATAGAAATGGAGTCTGTCGATATTATGAATAAGATAATACCCGACTAAAGGGAGTTGATGCGATAAACCTATGTTACCTATCACTAAAATAGCATTAAAAAATGCAACAGTCGGCCCTGACTCTGAAAGGGCTGTTACGCCTCGAATTATAATAAATATATATTTTTATTTAAACCAGTACCTCTAAAGCTAAAATTTATATTTCAAATTTATAATTCAAAGGTATGGAATAAGCTCGAATTTAAATATTGAGATGAAGTTATGCAGCAGGATAAAAATTACACTTTTTTAAACATGAATGAATTAATGTTTAATTACCCTCAACATAATTATGTTATGGCTCGTTTCACATACATAATGAAGAATGGAAAGTTAAGGCCCATTATCAGCTCAACCAGTATCAGCCATCAGTATCTCTTCAACTGACTTGGTCCATTACACCTAAAATGGATAAAACCATTTTTTTTTTTTTACAAAATAATTACTTTATTATAGAATCTTGTTAAGAACTTAAGTGGCATTTAATTGATGAAACATATCGCAACTCTTTCATATTATCTAAAAAAAAAAAAAAAAAAAAAAAAAAAAAAAAAAAAAAAAAAAAAAAGCAAATGTGTACAGCGCGCAATATTGAATTTTATTATTATGTCTACCTTAATAATTCAAATTAAAATAGTCTGAACAGATTTCTGTCTTAAATTTTTGAGATTGAAGAAATAAAATATTTTCGTTCTTTAAAACGATCACATAGCTTCTGCTTCTGTTACCTTTAGTAAGATTGGAAGCATAAAAAAAATTTTTTTAAAAATAAAATAAAATAAAAATACAAGTAACAATAAAAGTTTAGCAAGAATCATGACTTCATTTTCAAACAAAAATAGATTTGCTATTTTATAGATTAACACATTTTTTACACAAGATTTCCACATTTAGTCTTTTGTCTCGGTATTTTGACTCAGGCAGTCCTCTTTCATTTAACAACCCCACATGATGCATATTCGTTTAAAAAAATTAAACCACTTGTTTTCTTGGGCTTCTTCTCTGATGTTTTTGGGGCTTACCTATATTTTCTCTGTGTTTTGCTTTTTTGTCTCCGAATCTTGAAACAAAATTTAACCCACTTACCAATATCTAGAAAGATGAAACTAGTACAAATTGTGTATTTTTGATAAAGATAAAATAATCAGTCATTAGTTTACAAAATCTATGAAAGCTTGACGTAACTGAAAAGTTTAAATAAAATGTGTTGGGGAGATATAAGTGCGCTAACGCCAAAGAGCCAATTGTTAGAAATGAAAAGGGTCCAGGGATTTTGCCTCCGAAATCTTATACATTAAATACGATGTAGCATATCAGAAAGTTTTGTCCAAGCTTTTCGTCAATTTTTTTTTATCTTTATTTCCGAACATATTGTAGTTCCAAAATGGCTCAACCCAATTTCTAGTTTGGCATCCTCTTATATCCCTTATTTTACTTTCCCGAGGTAAAATTTTAAGTTTAGTTGTCAAGAGTTTATAAATTAAAACTTCAAACAGCACAGTTTTAGAAGTTCATAAATTTTTCATTAAAGTTCCATTTTCCCGGATGAATTTTAAGATCCAACAAGAAATGATACAGCGACAATTAGAAATATCCAACTTGGAGGGGCTGCCAGGACAACGACGCACTCCTTGATAGCATTTTATGAAGGAATTTTATCATCGAATACTCAAAGGGAATAATTCATGTAAAACTAAAGCACTGCCTCCGGGGAGAAGCTGCTGTAGTAGAGAGGAGACATCTCAGAGCTCCCAGAAGTACAAGATCGCTCAACGGAAGAACATGGGGGTAGATTCTCTAGCATAATATATGAGAAAACCCTAGTCAAATTCAAATGAGGACCTCTTCATACGATTAGAGTTACACTAGGTAGCTCACATCTATAGAACTAGTTCTACAAAACAATAGCCTGGATAACCGGCCAACCGAGAAAAACATGCCTTTAATATATTAGGCCCCCTTTGGAAGGACCCAAAGGAAAAACCACTACAAAGAGAAAAATAAAGAGTTCATTTGTTTTTACAGCGTTCAAGCAAGGTTGGATAGTAATCATTCATTGTCTTTTGTCTTGGTTTAGTTAAAACAAACAAGGTATAAAAAGGGATGTCACTGAAGGGTTGAATTTCTAAAATGAGCTTTTGTGGGTTGACCAAGGCCAAATTTTCAAAGCCTTTTATTCAGAAAAGCACTGAAGCTATATATGCTGGAAAGGTAGATTAATATTTAGACTCAATACAAAGGGGTTAACTTTAAAGTGACTTAGAGACGAAAAAAAAAAAATCTTAATTCGGAGCTGCTCAGTCTAGCATTAAGCTCCTTTTTCTGTCGTATATCTAATTCGAATGATGTCCAAATTATTAATAGGGTTGTTAAAAAAGTTTTTTTTTTAAAAAAAATAAAAAATAACATCTAGCGATCCAGCTCCTCTGCCAAGACAGAAAGAAGTGGATTCTCTCTTACAAGCACACTACAAAGATTAAGAATTAAGAATTTCATATCTATAATCTAGAGCTTATGCTCCACCAAAAGATAGCATGGTGATATCAAAGTATTAGAGAACAATTGCTGAATGCTGAACTAAGAATGCTGTTCAATTGTCTACAAAATCCTACATAAAAGTCCTTTTCTAGAATAGGGGCCTCTTTAGACAAAGAAACCAGCTGAGGGAAGCAGAATGAGCTTCTTTACTTTTCCAAGGTTTTTAAAATCTGCCCTCCTTTATCTTTAAAATTTATTCTAAAATGTTGGAACAACTTAATATATTACTCTTAGAGATCCCCCCTCCCGTTATATGTGCTTTTTTTATACAGGGTGGCACAAAAGTATGGAAACCCCTGAATAACTCGTCAGAAATGTATTTTTTTGTATGTTATAAGGGTTAAAGATGTACTACTATGTTTTGTTGACAGTGCATTACTTGGGAAATAATCCAGTGACTATTCCTTTCGGATGGGTTCGCTTACTATGGGCTAGTCACACATAAAAAATCCATAAAAAAATAAGATAATAGGGTAATAAGCATATGATACTAGCAATAATTAAAATGTCGATTAAAGATAAACATCCATGTAATGGAGCTTTGATAACTTGGGATACAAATAGTTCTACCTGATTGGATAATGATTGTGGAATGTATGATACCGGGATACAGATAGGTCTGGGACAAAGAGAATGTTGACATCGTTGAAAAAAGTGAGGTTAGAGACGTAGAACGTAGCGTATGAGATTTTTTCTAAGGATCTTGGATAAAAGAGTTTGAATTCGACGCATGTTGAATGGCTATTATACAAAATATGTAACGAGAAAATCTCTAGGTCACTGTATCTTCAGGTAGGTTATCTTTTATATAATCGAGTAGTGTCCCGACGACGGCGACGACTCACCTCTAAATGATTTATAACGTTAAAATTTGATAAGCTATATGCTGGGATTGAACCAGTGACCTCCAGAATGTGGGCCGACGACGCTACCATTGCGCCATTCCAATGTAACGAATATCAGTCCATAAAACTTACTATTTAAACAGTAACTATCTATTTAAATATTTTATTTTTAATTATCTATAACTGCATAAAACTTACTATTTAAACAGTAAATATATCTATTTAAATATTTTAATTTTATTTTAATTATAACTGCATAAAACTTACTATTTAAACAGTAAATATCTCTTTAAATATCTATTTTAATTATAACTAATTATCTCTCAGCTCTTTTTCTCAACCATATTTATTATTCTGTCCGTTACCACGGGCATAACGGCTAGTCTGAAATAATTTGGGACGTATTTATTAGTTCTTGCTTTAAGTAGCTGTCCCACCTAGGTTCCCGAACTTCCTTGAGTATCTTCTTTGGAACACAATTAACATAGGAAAAACATGGATGATTAAGTAAAAAACCCAACTCAGTTTGATTAGAACTCTGTTAAATTCATTCCACTGTTACTATTCTTAGTAATTTTCTCTGTCAATGACTTTCTTACGCCTTTTTTTTTTCGTTTTTCCTTTTCAGTATTTTCATTTCCCAGTTGTGTCGATAGAAAATAAAGTCTTTGAAGGGGAGAAGAAAGAAATGATGTCACGGGACTACAAAAACCGGTAACTACATTCAGCGTGTGTAAATGTAAACGGCTTCTATTCTCTTCGTCCTCTTGCGAAAGTGTGAGCAGGCTATAACAGTTTATGGCGGGGTTGGGTTTTCATTGCCAGCTAGATACAAGATACTTAATAGCGGTATCTTTTTTATTTAAAACGAAAAAAAAACTTTCTATAGAAGAAATAAGCTTCAAGGACATGACCTTTGGAACAATGTAACATCTTCTGTAGAAAACAGGGTTTCATACCATGTCATATTATTTATTGCAGAAGTAACTTAGCTGAAAAACTATGTAAATTAGGGTAAAGATTAGTTTTAATTCTGACAGCATGGGAGAATCGAGAAAAATGGGGAAGGGAGCCAATGAGAGTACGAGATTTTGACTTCTGAAGGTAAAACATCAAAATCGAGAAATTAATTTATCTTTAAATTAGGAGGCACTACCCCCTAAAAAAAAAAAAAAACATTTCTAATTAGTTTCTCAAAAATAGTTCCGATGATTTTGATTAAATCCTTTTAAAACGTGGTCCAATTACATGAAAAATATATGTGTAACTTAACCATATAACAAATATATTATAATGTACCTATATCTTCCCCATTTATGAATGTGGTTCTTATATTTTAAAAATAGTTTGCCCTAGAGTGTCAAACCGATTCCTTATATTAAAAACCACATCAGTGTTGTAATATACAAAGGTAACAGAACTCCGACTTACTTTTGTGAAGTTATTGTTGAAGAACGAAACAATAATAGGTGCGAACGAGTACTTAGTAATAAATTATTGGGAGCGTTTATTGACCGATTATCGCATGAAATAGAGACAATCAAATTCAAACTATTCTTGTGTAGTATTCCTTTTTACTACGTTTTTATTAACTTGGTTTCTTGTTTGTTTGTTTGTCCGGTACAAATCTTGCAATCGAATTTTAACTAACATCCCGAGCAGCTAGACATTTGAAACTTTCAGAACACGATGACAATGCATTATTTTAATACTTTTAGTCATTATTCTGTCCGTTACCACGGGCATAACGGCTAGTCTGAAATAATTTGGGACGTATTTATTAGTTCTTGCTTTAAGTAGCTGTCCCACCTAGGTTCCCGATCTTCCTTGAGTATCTTCTTTGGAACACAATTAACATAGGAAAAACATGGATGATTAAGTAAAAAACCCAACTCAGTTTGATTAGAACTCTGTTAAATTCATTCCACTGTTACTATTCTTAGTAATTTTCTCTGTCAATGACTTTCTTACGCCGTTTTTTTTTTTTCGTTTTTCCTTTTCAGTATTTTCATTTCCCAGTTGTGTCGATAGAAAATAAAGTCTTTGAAGGGGAGAAGAAAGAAATGATGCCATGGGACTACAAAAACCGGTAACTACATTCAGCGTGTGTAAATGTAAACGGCTTCTATTCTCTTCGTCCTCTTGCGAAAGTGTGAGCAGGCTATAACAGTTTATGGCGGGGTTGGGTTTTCATTGCCAGCTAGATACAAGATACTTAATAGCGGTATCTTTTTTATTTAAAACGAAAAAAAAACTTTCTATAGAAGAAATAAGCTTCAAGGACATGACCTTTGGAACAATGTAACATCTTCTGCAGAAAACAGGGTTTCATACCATGTCATATTATTTATTACAGAAGTAACTTAGCTGAAAAACTATGTAAATTAGGGTAATGATTAGTTTTAATTCTGACAGCATGGGAGAATCGAGAAAAATGGGGAAGGGAGCCAATGAGAGTACGANATTTTCCCTTTTTATAACCCCAAAACTACCTCCACATTTGTTGTTTCCCGCCTTCGTTTGTGTCAACTCTAATCTTATAGACTGTAACATTATATCATATAACAATGAAAAATATATATTAATAATTTCATATATCAACAGAAACTTTGAAAACGTAGTATATAAAAAGTTCTTTTTATCTTGAAATTATTATAAAGAATAATTCCACCAAAAAGCAGGCTACATATATATTAACTTTAGTATCATAATAATGTTGTTGTTTTTTCACTAGTGCTTAAACTATTGTTTGTATTCGATCAAAATAAATTGTTTACCTAAAATGTAAAAGCCATATCTGTTTCAAAATAAGTAATGAAGAGATATTGACACACTTCAAACAGAACACCGTTTCTTTCACAGAAAGAAAAAGTCAAAGATTAAAGAAAATGAGGTGCTCTAAGTTATAATTCAACTAGAATTGTTCTTGAGATAATTTCTCCCATCCTTTTTATTTTAAAGTTAAAAAAGAAGCATCCAAGTAAGAAAAAAGTAAGAAAAAAGGGGAAGTCTTAAAGACTTAGTGTTTTCAACTGAAAGAAAAGATAGGTGGTAAGAATGGACAGACAAAGTACTCGAAAATAAAGCATTATAAAGGAAACTACTTAAAGCCAGTATCTCTTCTTTCTCTTCGTCTAGCGGTCTAGCAAGAGACAAAAAGTCAAGTTGGTTTAAAACTTACCCGGGAGAAAGACCAGAAATAACTGAAGAATTCTTCCTTTTTGAGCATGGAGAAGAGAGGAGGAAACCCGGCAAAGGAAAAATCGGACTGGGTAAACGATGAGACAGGAGCTAAAAAAAAAGCTTTAAGAACTAAAGAGCAAAACTAATGGATATATACGAGGTAATCTGTGAAAAAGGAAATAGAAGACCGTTGTTTGTCCGGTAAATCGTTCAGCTTTTTCTCACTTGAACAGTAGAACTTGAGGAAGAATCGAATAAAATCACTGCTCTATATATTGTTTCCTCAGACCGATCCCGTCGACGGAAAGAATAAAATGATTTTTTTCTGCTTTGAAAAGTAGAATTACATGCTTCAAGTAGTTTTAAACAGACTTATATTCAGACATGTCTTATTTATACATCAGTTTTTATTTCAATGCTCTTTAAAATGTTTACATTCCTTTTTAAAATTTCACCAATAAAACCTCGTCCAGACTGCCAAACCGAATATAGGAAACGAGCCGAGTATTGGTCTCTGCGCATGCCCAGTCAAAGATGCGCAGGCGCACTTTAGTCTGGGCATGCGCAGAGACTATTTACTCAACTCGTTGGCTCGTTTACTCTGTTCGGTTCGGCAGTCTGGACGAGGCTCTAAAGGATACAAAATACAAACATCAATCAAAATGTCCCGATAAACATATGATTAGGTTATTAAAGGAAGGGGGATCTAGCCTCTTTACTCATTTACTCAACATTAACAGTGTAAAACACGTATCACCTCTCTGAGATTCGAACTCACCTGATTTGTCGGTGTTTAAACCTGGGTTGCAGACAGTGCAGTGTAACTTAGTGAACTAATTTATCGTATTTAACGACTAATTAAATTGTTTGCTAATGGTTGTATTGTTACTTTGGTGCAACGATCTTCAATGATAACACAGTAAATAATCTATCTATATTATTAAAAAAGTTTTGTAAACAAACGATTTCAGAGAGAGAGAGTGATATATAACTGTTTGATAAGAGTGCGTTAGGAGATAAGGGGGGAGAAAGGTAAACAAACAAGTTCAGAGAGAGAGTGATATATAACTGTTTGATAAGAGTGCGTTAGGAGATAAGGGAGGAGAAAGGTAAAAAAACAATTTCAGAGAGAGAGTGATATATAACTGTTAGATAAGAGAGCGATAGAGATAAGTGGGAGGTTCTCCGGTGGAGAAAGGGGAGGTTCTCATAGTAAATTCCGCTCAAGAATGACACGGGGAACTGTCATTCCCGAGA
>KZ651499.1:191405-206883 GCA_001010745.2 Gerris buenoi
ATATTTTGTAAAATTAAACTGAAATAATCTAAAACGCAGAGGGGAAAAAATCAAACCAAATAAAGAATGAAATTAAATAACACTAAGGTAAACTACCTATATGTATTTATCCCAATATGGTATTATTGATTAAAAAAAAAAAAGAAAAAAGAGAAAATATTAATAAATAAATAATATGTCATTAATCGTAATGGACATTTCAATGCAACCGAAAGTACCCGCATCCAAGTACTAAGTTTTATAGGTTATTAGACGTATACGTTATTTTACGCTGAAATAAAATTATATTACTTCACCATCCCACCCTAAATGAAAATAAAAAAATGTAAACAAGTTTAAATAGATGGCCCCAATTAAACAGGGTAAAGTAAGGAGTCTCCGGTTTGATCCCCACAACAACAAAATAAATTCACGTTTTGTTCTGGCAATTTTGAACCATTATACATAGTGGTTGGAAGGGGGGCATTCTTCTAAGTGGAATTTTGGCGCTAAAAACGTAATATTAGCGTTAAAAAGCACAATACCCATAAAATGTTGAATATGTTTGATATTATATACTCTTCAGTAGTTTTCAACTGATACCTCTTAAAAATTAAAACTTTTTTTTTTTGCAAATTTTTGCGCATTACGCATGTGCATATTAAATGTTTAATCTTTCAATATTTTACACCAGTATTTTAAATTTCAACTCTTTAGCGTGAACGGTGAATATGATATGAACCAATGATGACGGACCAACGGACGGACAGATCACTCTCGGCATAAGGGTTTCGAGGACGATCTACGATGAACTAAAATGCCTGCGATTTTTTCAGGTCCTACGATCAATGCATAGATAGGAGTATTGGGGACCAGCAGAGCTGAGTGATTCGAGTACTATCCGTCAATCAATTTCCGCCTGAAACCTAAACCTAAAAACTGTCATATCTGATAAGTTAGAATCCCAGAAAGGTAAGGCATGTTTAACTTTGATGATCATGATTGAGTAGATGTGTAATGTAGCTGTCTATATTGTAATAACGTAATAAAACATCATAACATAACAAATAAAGCAGCACAACAAAATAAAATAATAGTACATTACACGTCGAGTGCGGAAAGTAGCATTTTGCATGCGAGTGTGGAGTTTGCACCCGAGCGACAGCGAGGGTAGTAAAACCACACGAGCAATGCACAATGCCGTTTTCGCACGAGTTGCGTNTATAAAACAGTATTTAGAAAAAAGGTGATTGCTATGTTTATTACAGGCAATTTTAATTAATTTATTCCCAATTTCGCAATTAAACTAACATTTTGCTCTTTTCACGCAGATAACTTTTTCTGGAAAAAAGCCCAATTTCAAACTGATAGCCAGGTGACTAACTACAAATTAATAAAACCACACTCCTTCCAGCAAAATCCCAGTTACAAATGGAAGACAATCTGCCATATTATTGGATACGAGGTAAAAGTGAATTGGGCCAGTTAACTGGGAATAACTGGCAAATTGGTTTGGTTTAGGGAGGGAACGTCATTTGGTTTTTCATTAGGTCGGTGGTCCGTGCCTATTATGGCATCAAGTCAGTAGACATTCACTCTGGTTCAATCCTTCTCTAATAATTTTAGATTGCTTTTGCTTCCAAATATCCTCCAATTTTCCCAATTACCTTAATTAGAGATCGTCAACTTAATTATACTTCGATTTTGAGGAGCCTGGAAATACAAATCCGATACATCGACAACCGTATTAAATTGATAAAAATTGGATAATACGTGTAGACCTACATTGCATACCTTGTATAATGTTGGAAGGGAACATTTATGCTCCCACAAATATTAATGTTCCTAAATGTTTTTAAAATTTAATTTGCATTTAGGTACTCGTTTGATCTCACTATTGATTTCAACTACTCTTAAACAGTTGTTCTACTAATATATATTTTATTATACTATTTTAATTAAAAAAAAAATAGACTGCCGATTGGTGTGGCACATAGCTTCCTCGCATTCTACACACGTACTTTATTGATTTTTTTTTATTTTATTGTCTAATTGGTTTAANGTATTATTGATTAAAAAAAAAAAAGAAAAAAGAGAAAATATTAATAAATAAATAATATGTCATTAATCGTAATGGACATTTCAATGCAACCGAAAGTACCCGCATCCAAGTACTAAGTTTTATAGGTTATTAGACGTATACGTTATTTTACGCTGAAATAAAATTATATTACTTCACCATCCCACCCTAAATGAAAATAAAAAAATGTAAACAAGTTTAAATAGATGGCCCCAATTAAACAGGGTAAAGTAAGGAGTCTCCGGTTTGATCCCCACAACAACAAAATAAATTCACGTTTTGTTCTGGCAATTTTGAACCATTATACATAGTGGTTGGAAGGGGGGCATTCTTCTAAGTGGAATTTTGGCGCTAAAAACGTAATATTAGCGTTAAAAAGCACAATACCCATAAAATGTTGAATATGTTTGATATTATATACTCTTCAGTAGTTTTCAACTGATACCTCTTAAAAATTAAAACTTTTTTTTTGCAAATTTTTGCGCATTACGCATGTGCATATTAAATGTTTAATCTTTCAATATTTTACACCNAAAAAAATTAAAATGAATTCGTATTAAGCTGAAACTGATTAAAATCGCACATAGGTATTATACTTAATCGTAAGCTCTTCTCACAATGCGTATCCTAAACAATTATTAAGTCATTATGAATTTATTTTTATCAGCTAACTAATTCAGGTACAAAGCTTAATAAGTAATATTATAGTATAACTAAGGCTGTCTACAAGAATGGTCTATGACACACTTAAAACTGGAAGAAAACAACAAGGCAAATATCTTTTTAAAATTACCTCTAAAAAAAAGCCATTGGCTATTCAAGAACCAACTTTACCTAGCTCATTAAGTTCCTGCCCAACCATGAAAAACTAAAAGAAAACTAACTTTACGTCTTAAGAAATGCAATTCGTTTGATGAGTCAGAAACATGCCATACAGACTTTTTTGATGTCAGAGTACTGCAGGCGCGGCAGAAAATTAGGGTGTTCGACGAACTTTTATAGAATCACTCAATAGGTACGAAAGGAAACTAAAGATAGTGTAGAAGTTCAGTGCGCTATAATAGCCTGCGAAGGACTTAGGACTGCTAAAGGCCTCACTAGTATTATAAAAAATGTAATGGATGGATACAGGGTTGATACTTCATTCCACTAGCTGTATAAATCGTAAAGTTGACATTCGTTGCCAGATATTTATAAGTATATTTATAAAGTGGTGCTAGGAGAAAACCGTTCGTGTAGCTCCGGAGTCGGGAATCGAACCCGGAACCTCCTACTTGACTAGCGCATACGATATCAAAGAGCTTCGATGTGACCCTCCTCACTGAAGATAGTGTACGTGCAATGATCGAGTCCATAAAAAAAGCTGATGCCTAAACTTTGACTAAACGCCAAAAAAATAAACTTGATTCATGGTCTCTCAAAAAGGCTGTGCACGTATCAAATTGCGGCAAACTAATACAATCAGTGGGACATGGAACATGGATCAGCAAAAGGCCATTGTTTAGGGAATACGGACAACACTGGTATGACTATGATAAGAAGATAAGAGATAAAAGAACGGCCTACGTCAGGAGGGTGAACGAAGAACGGGCCACTTTTCTATACTCTTCACTCATTTTCTTGAATGAGGAAAGAGGAAGCATGAACGTCCTAGGTCCTAAAGAATCTTGAAGCAGTGGAGTCATTTAAACGACATAGTTTCAATCTATGAGCATTGCGATCAACAATACCGTTGAACATGGTTGAAGAAGTTTAGAATTCAAAGAAACCGGAAGAATTCAAACGCCCTTTGAAGTAAGAGCTTAAACTATGCTAAAAATCATTCAAATTATATTAATATGATTCGATAAATCTTCGATAACACCAATAGGTTTACCATTGAGTTTTTTAAGATTTATATAATCACCTATTATTTTTAACATCGCAGTATTAGAAATCAGTATTTGAATAAGAATTCTACATCGTTCGTATAAAGTACAAAAGCTTACATTTTTAAAAGCTTGAGAACAGATAGTTATCATGAAATTGGCAATATCTCAAATTGATAGTGCAAGGAAGCCTTGATAGTTAAAAATGTATAAACGGCAAACAAGTCTTGAAATACCAATAGTCGAGAATATTGTTTTGATCCCACTGCAACTTGTCTAATGAATTTTTTACCAGCAGTAGTTCTAACTCTCTAATCTATGTATTGACCCATAAGGTATTTGGGCTTACCTCTGAGTTTTCAGCAATCAAATAAAACATGAGTGTAGTTTGTAGATTAGCATTCAGGATAAGATTCGCCTTTACTTTCCACCATTTCACAACATCTAAGTATTCTTAATTTACAATTTTGTTTTATACACGAAGATACTTAAGTGTGAAAGGCATTGATAAAAACCATGCATATAAAGACATTGTTGCATTAATTTATCATGTTTATTATTCCTCACCTCCTTCTCTTTAAGTGCTGATTATATCAATCAATTAGGCGATTAAAGGAAGAAGGCATTGGTACCATCCACTAATGAGCAATATGGTAATGAACAACATGGTACTAAAAATATGACTGTTAGCACAACCACTCTAAGTTCTAGAATATCCACTGTACACTATGGTGCTACAATACGGTTGTTAGTAAAACCAATATGGCTCTACAATATGCACCTTAAGCTTTATTTTCGTAGACACGACTCCAGCGATAGATGCTCAAGCGATAGTCGCCCAACGACTATCGCTGAAGACTCCTCTTCTGAGTTTTGCAAGTTACCGTTTTCCTAGCTGAGCGACTCTTAACATGGAAATTCAGAAGAACAATAGTCGTTGGGCGAATATCGTTGAGCGTCTATCGCTGGAGTCGTGTCTATGAAAATAAAGGTTTACACTATGGTTGTACACTATGGGACTACGATAGTTGTGTTAGTGAAGCACTTCTGATCCCTATAAAAAAATCATATCCATAGGACTGGTGTTCTGAAATAAGAAAGCCTAATGTTTCTTGGCTACATTCTTCAACTCTTATAATACATTTACAATGTAATATAATTTTTTTATTAAAAAATATATAGTGGCGGAAGACATTATTTATATATCTGACGGATTACTAAAATAACACGGTATTATTAAAGTAATTATCAGACCATAATTACTTTGGTATCCACCTTCTCCCTGGCTGCAACTTGGTCCCCCTCTTAATTTCTTTCATCCATCACCTCCTGCCGTTACTTTCTCATAATAATAGGATAAATAAAGAGAAAGTAATTTCCCAGACCCTGGCAGACATCTACAGCCATGCCTATTTTACTTTTTACTATTTTGTTGCTGTTAAAATGATGTAAATACAAGTAATTAAATATTTATATATAAAGTAAAAGCGAAAAAATGGAATTTTTATAGATTTACAAGAATTAAGGTTCCTTCCCTAAGTTAGAAATAAGGTTTTTTTAAAAAACATTTTTGTACATCGTCTGAAGTTAGTCGAGACTAAATAAAACTTAATAGTTTATAAAAAAATATTAATGTACAAACATAAAAATATTAGATTAAATAAAAGCTATGCATATTAATAAGTATTATACAAAGGTTGTTTAAACTCCCGCGCCGAGTTAAAATAATTTCAATATTTAATTTTTAATAAAGGGAGTGGTATTCCTTACAAAAAGGGAGGAAAATTTTACCAAATTGGATTAAAAGTATTTCAAAGTAAGACAACATCAAGTGAATAATAAGTTTCAAGCTTCTTCGAACAAGTTGGAAACTTAATTTAGCTTTAAGAAACAAGGCCGAGTCACGGACATTTTTTTCTATTTATTTTTACAAGCAATACATTCTTCAACTGTCAAATTAGCGTAATGATTTACAAAAAAAACTTTTTTTGATAAGAATAAAAAGAAAATATTGTTTTCCATATATTTTTACTTTTTCTTACCTTAAAGAAATTGATTTCACCCAAAAAAATCCCAAACTGAGATTTAACGGGATTGTCCGTTTTGGGTGTTTTATAAACGATTTGGTTTTATGATTGATTTGAGTGGTTTTTAGCTGGATGTCTGTCAGTCTGTCAATAAGTATGTCTGTCAGTCTGTTAATAAGTATGTCTGTCAGTCTGTCAATAAGTATGTCTGTCAGTCTGTCAATAAGTATGTCTGTCAGTCTGTCAATAAATATGTCTGTCTGTCTGTACGCATAAATACCACAGTTTTCAAGCTAGAGAGTTAAAACATAATACGATAATTCATCCTTACATGTACTAGTCGTGCTGCCCAGAGGATCATACATTTGTGACATCACTAACCCACTTTGCTGAGTCAACAATTATTTTAAAACTTCATAAAAAAATTTAAAAATTTTCCCCCGATTGCGCAGTAATTTGCACCAATTATACCTCTTTATAAGACAAACATTTCTACTGAATTTTGTTATGATATCTGGCGCCATTTTGAAAATGTCGACTTTTGAACTTTGAAAAAGTTCAAAAGTCACACGCTAAATCATTTCTGAACTATTTCACCGACTGACCTGAAATTCGCACCAATGATACCTTTCTATAAGACAAATAACTCAATATTTTATCTTAATATCTGCTCTGCTATTTTGAAAACATCGACTTTTGTGATTTTTATAAAAGAAAGCTAGTTTACATTTTTAAATACCTAACTATAAATAACATACTTATTCGCCATCTCCCTGCCTTTAGCTTTGGATATTTCGTATTAGTTAGATTTATACTCACATACATGATACAAAAATTAACACATAATAGTTACTTATAAACAACACCCAACGATACATAATAAATTTATTCATTTTTATTTTTTTTATGAATCCATTAGCAGATATTTGATAACATCCAACCCTAAGGACCATGGGACAGCGCACATTATTTATTTATTCCATACAATTGTTAGTTATTTACTCTAACATCTCGCTTCACAAGCCGGACGCAGGGATTATACGGGCACGAGGAGAGGACAAAACTATCTATTATTGCTGTCCATCCTTAAATTCTTATTACTTAACATAAGTAGACGAAAGGCAAAATACGCTGGATCAATAATAATAAAAACAATAATGATATTGAATACTTATTAAATATCTACAATATTAAATTATCTATTAAACATCCACAACTGTATTGAATATCTACAATATCGAATACCTATTTTGAAAATACCTTCAAGAGAGAGTTCAATCTTACGTTTGAAATTAAACTTATTAAAAATGCGGCCTTAAGAATTTCTAAAAATTTTACGTACAATAAAAAAAAATGCAATAGAAAGCATTTTGACAATATACAATTCTGCATTATTAACATAAGAAAGTAAAATTTCTATGATTTCTAGTTAAAAAAAATAAAATAAAAATCCAGTCAAAATTGCGTTCCATTGAAGGTGAAGAGTATTTATTTATTAATTTTTATTTAAAGCATCATAATAAATTAAGATTGAAAAATTCCTATACACTGCATTTAATTCAAAAATTTCTTTAGGTCCTTTCTTTTTCACATTGCCAATACTAAATCGGAAAGTATGGAACTCTCCAGAAGGAAAAAGAAATAAAAAAGTTCTTTCTAAGAAAATATTAAGAGAAAAATAAGGAAAAAAACGAAAAATGTTGCTGAAGAGAAAAATAATTTCTTGATTTATTACATTCACAAAGATGATTACTTTTTCGTCCTATGTATTTCCGTATCTTTTTTTCATTTATTAAGAATTCTACAGCTTCAATGAAAATTTAATTTAATATATTAAGTTTAATCATATTACAAGATAGATTTCTCAGACGTATATAATTCTAGAAGTATATTTTTGCCGAAATGTGTAGATGTAATAATATAAGACAAATATTTTACCCTTTGAAGAAAAAGGTCAAATATATTTCGATTTATATTATAAACAAGACATCAAAAGAATTACACGCTTTCAGAAACATCAAAGTAAAACATGAAAATTTAAGCATATTATAATCATTAATAAATTAATATTTTATAGTTGTTTATAGAATAATATAATCAACAATTCCTTTTATTCTGGAATTTTAAATTATATAATTAATAAAAAGGGTTGAAAGACTTTTTTTGTACATTTTTTTCTTCGCATTTCTAATTGTCAGTCTCCACGTGCCGAGTTATATTTTTATTTTATCTCAAAAACCAAATTCTTTCCAAAACGACTTAGAGTAGCGTTGGTTTTAAAAAGAACTACATTCTCATAGGAAATCATTGTAAGTTCGTGGCTCTTTATTTATTCAAAATTTTAGATAAAAAACAACTAGGGGAGAAACAATCTAAATAAGTACCTAATAGAACAAGTGTATTGCTACAAAAAAACCATTCTATTCTACTAACTTCAGTTGTAATTCTGTAATAGTAATATTTATTTCATACTATTTCGTGCTTTCCATTTACCCTATTTGAAGCAATATTGTATTGCCTATTAAAGGGCCTAAAGTTGCATTGTGTCATTAAAGATAACTTTCACAACAATAAAGTTAAAGTTTAGAGTACAGATTCATAGCATAATGTACTATTTTGAGCTGATAAGAGGTCTAGCTACAGGACAATTCATTCCTACAATTCCTGCCTGACAAGTTCTACCCCTCCTGTTTGCCAATACATCCCTGTCAGACTAGATTCTCAACACTTTTCAACTCAGAAACAAAAGCATGCAACTAAGCAACATGTTGACAGTCACATCATATTGACTTTTACTAAAATTAACCAAGAATTTTCATGCTAGATACACAAATTTTAATAGTTATTGGAACAAAGGTTGTAAACATTATTTACGACACATCTTCTAGACAGCTAACATTCATTTGAAGTCAAAATCACATTAATAACCAATTTAAAATGATATTTGCACTCCTTATTTAGAATATTTAAACCCTATATCTAAAGCCTAGAAACTTTAAAGAAGTTGTTAAATTAATTATGAATTCAAGCTTAGCATCATGATAAATTCAAGAAAATTTTAAAATTATAGCGATCATAGTTAAATCTATCATAGGATCTTTTCCTGACCTTTGATAATGCTCAGCTTTTATCATCTTTGGCGGCAGTTTAAACAATTAATAAACAAATAACATCAGTTCTTCTAAAATAATGAGATCTTTATTGTCGAGTTGCTATCAGTGCTCTACGCAGAGAAAAGGTTTTTAATCTGTTGAGTTCACTTAATTTAAAACCTACTCCTACCATACCCTATATTTATACAATGCTACTCAAAAGAGTAAAAAACATTGTTTCCGTCTAAACTTTTTACTTTCTCATGTAAGTTTTTTAAATATAATCTAGAAAGTATTGTGATGATACAAAAATTTAATTTTGAGACTTAAATATACACGTGTTAAGGTACACTTAGCCCAAAAAATGTTCGTAAAAAAATATTTGTCTGTAATCCGACGTCAATGAAGACAATTGGAACCAACTATTGGCAATTTTTGAGTAAATTTGGCATACATATTCAAAAATAATTTAACATTTGAACATATTTAGGGGGAAATTGGAGAAAGATTTTATTAATATACATATAGGGGATATATAGATCTCTAGCAGTAGCTTTTTCTTACCAGAGAAAGGTTCAGTGACTAGAACTTCGTTAAGAATGACTATGGAACGGGTGCTATGACAAAGAGTAAAAGTGACATGAACACTTTTCTCTTTGTTAATCTGTACCCTCCATTTCCCTAAACAAGTTCCAGAAGGAGAAGGTGTCTTAGGGTTTTCGTGAACAGATAGGACAGCCTTGTCATCTGCAAAGGTGGCAAAGACCGAGGAAGGATATTGAGGGATGTCGTGAGTGAAAAACGAATATAGAAGAGGTCCTAGGATACTGCCCTGAGGTACTCCAGCACATGGACAGATGGATGAAAATGGGGATCCTAAACTTGCCCGAAAATATCTTTNCTGACATTTGATAATGCTCATCTTACTTCTTTTGTGGCGGAGTTCTTCTAAAAGAATCAGATCTTTATTGTAGAGTTGCTATCAGTGCTCTAGACAGAGAAAAGATTTTTAATCTGTTGAGTTCACTTCATACCATACCATATACTTATACAATTCTTCTGTTTTTTATGTTGCCAAGTGAGTAAACTGTGTAGGATTGAGGAATAAGAACTTAGTTAAGAATGACTAGGGGACGGGTGCTATGACAAAGAGTAAAAGTGACAAGAACACTTTTCTGTTTGTTAATCTGTATCCTTCATTTCCCTAACCAAGTTCCAGAAGGAAGGTGGCTTAGGGTTTTCGAGAACAGATAGGATATAGCCTTGCCATCTACAAAGGTGGCAAGGACCTAGGAAGGATATTGAGCAATGTCGTGAGTGAAAAACGAATATAGAAGAGGTCCTAGGATACTGCCCTAAGGTACTCCAGCACTTGCAGGGCAGATGGATGAAAATGGGGATCCTAAACTTGCCCGAAAATATCTTTTGGTGAGAGAAGATTTAAGGATGAGGTAATATATAAAGGGTAGGATACCTTTGAGTTTCCAAAGCATATCAAAGCCCAGCATGCCAAACTATATAAAAATCTTGCGCCTCGTCCAGGAAGACAGCTGAGCAATACCTTAAGGGTTTACCTTAAGGGTGGAAGCAATAACATCAACAATTCGATATCTTTGATTTCCGAAGCTTTAACTTTCAAAATCATTTTAAAAATGGAACCACATTTATTTTCATATTTTTCAGAGGAAGTTTTTAATACAAAAACTCAATATATTATTTAAATACAGTTTATAATGTAAATATATTTTTAAATAAAATGTTATTTCCAAGTCATTTTGAGAATGACGCAATTAGAGATTGAAATAACGCAAATGACATTATTGTTATTTATTTTTTAAACCAAACTACTATACGAGATATAATTTTATTGTCAATTAAATACATCTGAATGTGTCTCTTCGTGTGTCTAAAACACAGAAAAAAAGGTTAATAGAGTATAATTTTAGAGAGGATGGAAACAAGAATTGTTGCGAGAGTACCTCAACGTTATCTGAATGAATTTATCTCTTCTCCATGCCTCAACTCGAAGCTTCAAGCCTCCGGTATTAAAGTGCTTCAGTGATAATGACACAAAGGCAAACCACTCGCTATTATCTTCCCGCTTGTTTTCAACCAAATAAAACCTCTAACATCCCTATCAGACAAGACAAAACACAATTATACAACCCTTCTCCTGCGGGTTTTATGACGTATTAAAATAATGTGTGTATTAAAATACATATAAAACCCCACTTAAATATACAGAATTAACTTTATTAAGTGACGGGAATACTAATTAACTTATTATTATGTGAAAGAAACTTACATTCTCTTACATCAAAATGTATAGAACATTTTATTTACATGATATTCTCTCAGAAGTGTGCCACTTTAAGAGATTTGTGGTAGAAATGAATTTTGAAATCTTGATTTTTATTATAGTTCATCAAGTTTAAATAACCCTAAATCTAAGTTTAAAACTTTAAGGATTGCATTAACTATGAGTTGGATATCTAAATCTTACATTCACTACACTACTGACTTTAAGAAACTAACCTTGATGTTAAAGGAAGCTAGGAGATCCGTTTCCGTACGCCAAGAAGCTATCTCCCATACTAATTGGCAAATTATTTTTTATTAGTTTTATTTTTTACCGTCTTTTGTAATCTAATTAAAATATCGATTTTGTAAATATCTAGAGATTTGTAGGATTTTCTCTTTATTATGTCTTAACATTTGATTCGTCTCGCGACATTAACTTTACCAAATGGAGTGATAACAACTGTCTTAAACTTACTTTATTTCCTCTGTATCTTTACAGATATCATTAGCGAGATGTCCATTACCTTGATATTTTACCTTGATTATTTCGAAGGATCACATTTACCTTATAGGATCCTCAGGATATATAGTCTGCCAATTTGTATGGCACATAGCTTCCTTGCCCCTTATATTGTACTAGTTGATGTTTAGCTTTTACTATCTTATTGTCCCCCACACCTCCTTCTATTAAATCTTTCAGTTTTTTTTTTTTACATTAATTAAGCAAAATTTAATGAGCGTAGACGGTTAAAATTAATCTGGTGATAATCAGAGAGCTACTTTTGACAAACCATTGAAATTTCCTCAACCTCGGACGAGCAAACATTTAAAGATATATGGTATAAATAAAAATAAATGTATACGCATGCGGAAGAGAAAGTAATAATCGCAGTACATTAAATTTACATGCCATCAACGGTGGGCTAACTGCGACAAAACCAAATTTCATTAAAAATTTTAAATAAGGAGTATTTAAGCTAAGGCGGTTCGCAGTAGGTAAACATTGATTATACAGGGTGGTCCAAAAGTCCCCCCCCCCTCTTAACTTTTGAACGATTTGAGATAAATTAATGAAACTTGGGGGATCTCTACCATGCCAAAGGAAGTTTGTTTTCATGCTATCACCCACTCGGGGCAACCCCCCACTTTGCCCCCAGGCCACCCAACTTCAAAATTTCAAATTGGAACGTATATTTTTGATAGCATATTTGGATTCTACGGTGAAAAATAATAAACTTTTACTTGAAACTATTTTTTCTATCACCAATATTTTGCCCCCTACAGGGGGGCAAAGATAGCAAAATAACCCTTCCGAAATAGTAAAAAATAACACTTAAATCGTTATAAAATCTAAACGGTGAGAAATAAAGTAATGAAACTTGGGGGATTTGTACCATGTAAAGGGAAGTATGTATTCAACCACTCGCGTACTAGGGGCAACCACCATTTTGCCCCCAGGCGCTGAAATCTACAATTTTTATGCCTTTGCCCCCCTATAGGGGGCAAAATATTGGAGATAGAAAAAAAAGTTTGAAGTAAAATATTCTTATTTTTTGCCGTAGAATCTAAATCTGCTATCAAAAATATACACTTTATGTCAAAATTTTGAAGTGAGGTGGCCTGGGGGCAAATTGCGTGGTTGCCCCTGGTGGGTGATAGCTTAAAAACAAACTTCCCTTTGGATGGTAGAGATCCCCCAAGTTTCATTAATTTATCTCTAACCGTTTAGATTTTACAACGTATTATCGGAATGGTTATTTTGCTATCTTTGCCCCCCTGTATGGGGCAAAATATTTGTGATAGAAAAAATAGTTACAAGTAAAAGTTTATTATTTTTCACCGTAGAATCCAAATATGCAATCAAAAATATACGTTCCAATTTGAAATTTTGAAGTTGGGTGGCCTGGGGGCAAAGTGGGTGGTTGCCCCGAGTGGGTGATAGCATGAAAACAAACTTCCCTTGGCATGGTAGAGATCCCCCAAGTTTCATTAATTTATCTAAAACCGTTCAAAAGTTAAGAGGGGGGGGGAGAATTTTGGACCACCCTGTATGTTGTATAGTTGGATATATGTTAGTTAGTCTAGTACATATATGTACATATTCGCAGTATATGTTGAGAGACAGACACAAGAGCAATCAATGTTCTCTTGAAACGGTTTCTGTCAAGATTTTTTTAAAATTTGGAGAAATATAAATATTTAGGCCTTCAGAATGATCACTGTGCTTCCGATACCTTATATGTAAGTTAGAAAGAAAAATAGAGCAGTAAATGCTTATTGCCTGTTACACACTCTACTTGCACGAAATCATTTTAAATTCCATCTTACACTTCAGTCAAAATTAGAAAATATTATAGAAATTGCTCCACTAACTTAAAGCAAACATGGATTACTTATATAAGATGAATAATAAAATACAGAGCATTCAAAAAGTTCCAGGCAAGGGACACCAATGTTTGACTCCATATTAATCGAGTACAAACTTCATACACGAAGTTAACATCAAATGTATTCACAAGCTATCAAATAATAATTATTGCAATATAACCACCTACCTTTCGTGTTAATTTTTTCAATTGATATTATATTATAATTATTTGTAAAAATCGAAATTTAAGTCGAATGATAAAGGATACATTCTGAGGGATCCGTTCTTGGTGCCGATGGCCAGTAGACGCTGAATCGGGTCAAATGCAACCGCCGTCGGATGGTTAGGAAAGCCATGCCGGAAAGTCTGCAACACAAATAAATCATTATTAGTATAATGCGTATAGTAATACTAAGTTTAATCCTAGAAAAAAGGAAGAGCTCTTCATTATAATTAGCACAGGATCGAGACTTACATCATGACCGATAAGATCCTTTATTGCGACTGAATGGTATGAGCATTGAATTTTTATGGGGAGGATTTAGGCCCCAATTACACTATCCGATACCTATATCACATTAGGATTCAACATAATATTGAGTTAAGAATAAGGTTTGGAAATAATCTGTTGTACCATCCCATACGATCCTATATTTAATTTATAGGCCGATAGTAAAACCTCAGAGCAAGCAAGAGGTAGAGGGAACAATACTAAAAAAAAGTTCATTATGCTCTCCCCCGATACTAACACTTTCAAGCGGCAGTTTGGTGAAACAATATCGATATCACGATAAAAACTCGAAATTTATCTGATATCAGCTGATAAGAATAAGTGATATTTTCTTACGACATTTGATATTTTTATTTTTAATACATTTCTCTTTATAAATATGAACTTTAATACAGGAGTGTCGAAGAATTGGTTGGAATGAAAGTCCGAGAGTTTTTTCTTTAAATATTTATTAACATCAAAGCTCTTATCTTATAAGTATATAAGTCTTATAACTTATATATAAGTCTCAAACTTATTATCTCCCTTTAGGAATAGCTACAATTTTAATATCTCTAACTCATACCAACTTATTGATCAAATTAAAGATTTCCCCGACCTAGATGCAAATGATTCCCTTATTTCACTAGATGTCCAATCTCTTTTCACGTCTATCCCCCTCGACCTAGCTAAAGATCTCACTAAATCCCTTTGGCCCAAAATTTTCCTCCACACCCAAATTTCAAAACCCCTTTTTTATGATATAATAGATTTTTGCCTTGATCACACTTATTTCTCCCACAACGATGTCCTTTACTTACAAAAAGAAGGTCTCCCCATGGGCGACCCTCTTTCACCCATTATTGCTGACATTGTCCTAGATAAAGTATTCCATGATATCATACCCCAATTTGATCCCCACATTAAATTTGTAAAAAAATACGTCGATGACAGTTTTTTCATAATTAATAAAGACCACATACCCTCCCTTCTTAACAGCTTTAATAACTACCATCCCAACCTCAAATTTACCATAGAATCCGAAGAGAACAATGCCTTACCTTTTCTTAACATAAATATAATTAAAACTGATAATAAAAAATTAACATATAAACACTACACTAAACCCACTTATTCAGGCAGACTCCTTCATTTCCATTCACACCAACCTTATTCTTACAAAATAAACTGTGCTAATAATTTCATTAATCAAACCCTTACCCTCTCCGATAAACAATTTCATAACGAAAAAATAACATTCATAAAAGATACA
>KZ651499.1:212442-222726 GCA_001010745.2 Gerris buenoi
CATCTTCATGATGCATATCGTTGAAATGCTCTTTAAGAGTACAGTAATTGTTGTTATGTACCTACAGTTTTGTCATATTTTCATTTAGGAGGGGGATAAATTTAGGATATTTGCAAATTAAATTATCAAAGAGGTGGGGGGTATAAGTAGGAGGGATAGAATCTAGATATTCTCGAATAGTAAAATAATTTGTATGCTTTCCTGGTAGTTTATAAACTTATCAAATATAAAAACCCTCCGAATTAAGCACGGGTATCCAGCTAGTATTTAATAAATAAACGTTTTAATTATAAAATAATTTGTTTATATTTGTTAATTCTGTTAAAAATAAGTTCAATGATTAGTAGATCTTTAATTAAAAAGGTAATGGAGTCACTGGCTATACTGCAGCGTCATGTAAACATTGAACATCCATATTATTATTATTGAAGTCATTCTAGATTAGACTAGCTACTTTTCTCTATTTATCCTAGTTACTTTTTTTCTTTTAAGCAATAGAATATAACTTTAATTATTTTTGTAATTTGTTAGTAAAAATATAAATAAATATATTATATTCCGTGCATTATTCATTCAAAAGTTATGTGCTATAAACGTGTGTCTTGTATTTTGTTGTTATAGATTAAGTTTGCATTTTACTTATTGTTATTATTCCCGTTTCTTATTTGAACATTAATTATAGTTAATACATTTATTATCTTTATTAATATGCCATGTAGTTATTAACTATGTTATATTAATAAAGATAACATTTTAGCAGTTTCATTTTTCTTCCTCAAGTAGATAAAATATTGTATGCAACAAGGCAGCAAAGGAAACATTTCTGCCTCGTTTATTCATTGTCAAATAGGTAAATTACCTGCCTCGGCTTCGCCACGGCAGTTAATTACCATAGCCTATCCTCGCCTTCGGCTCGGAGGCTAATCTAATCACTCGTCAGTAAAATTCCATTTTGCTGCCTAGTTACATTAATAACTATTTTTATACAGAGGCCCGTGGTTCAAATCCCGGCACTGGAATCTGTTTTCCTCTGTCTGTTTCCCGTAGTTAATAATAATTATAATTTGATTTAAATTAAAATTGTATTTGTCCTTCAAGCGAATATATTTATCATTCATATTGTCATAAATAATTTAATGTAAAATATAATTGGAATTGAGAAAAAATTTGATACCATGAACTCCCCCGTTCTCGAATTTTTATCCAATTTTTCTACTAAATCAAACAAATTTATTCCGCTGCACTCTTCGTCACACATTTTCTTCTATTCATTAATCAAACAAAACCACTATCAATCTTTACAATAAACTCACAACATTTGACCCATAAACCTATGGGTCAAATCTAGTAGTATCCAAACGTACGTACGTGGGTAAAAATAGTATCCAAACGTGGTTAAACATAGATAAAATAGAAATAACGAAAAGAAAAAAAAAAAAAAACAACATATAGATATTTACAGAAACTTGCTTCACACCTCACCACGTTTTAAAAACTATAGATGGGAAAAGTTTAAGAATAAAGACAAGTGAAATCTATCGGAAGAATAAACAAAAGTGAGAAAAACTATATAAGAATTCTCTCTAACTAAAAGTAACAACTAACATGAAGGAAAAATAAACTCTTCTTTATTCTTTTTAACAGTTATTAGTTTTAATGTTATATTTTTCCATTGTTGTAGATCCAAAAAGGTTTAATAACAGATTGATGACCTCACTGCTCTTAAGACTTCTAAAACCTCTAAAGTTTGTTCAATTTATTTGTTTCTAGTGAAGAAACAAATCATCCGAAGAAAATTGGACTTTATCCTTGGTATTCTCTTTTATGAGGGGAAAATGAATAAGGGGGTTTAACGAAAGAAATAAGAAAATATTAGGTAGCTTGTTTTCTGTTACTTTCCCTTCATTTTAGAGACAGGAATTAATAACTAGACAGCTGCTCCTTATTAAAAAAAAAAACTTGATTAAGCCTTTTTTAAGACGACATAAAAGGATTTGCAGAGCTTTTGTTATTACTTATTACCATCTTTATTCAATTTTAGTCAATTATTATAATAAAGTTTTGTTTTAATTGTAAATAACATTTTACAATAAATTAATTATAGTGCTGGCCGGCGAGATATAAGGAGATAAACGAGCTGGATTACCCCAAGCCAAATGAAATGCTTAAGAAGATTAGGCGGGCAAATTAGGTAAGAGCGTGTCCGAAATGATCGTATACGAGGAGATTAGAACAAAGCTGGGAAACTTATATCATTCATAAGAGAAGGAGAGGTCTGACCATATGGTCAAGATGAATAACGTTGGGGAAGCCCAAGAAATTCATGGAAGCAAGACCAACAAGACAGATGCCCAGAAGAAGACCATTGGAAATTTTCTGCAGACTGCTCAAACGAGATTGGAGAGAAAAACGGTCTGCAATAGCACTAGACCGTTCTGTTAATATAATCAAGGGGGAATCTTGTTAATTACACTATAGAGTTGGACAAGAAGAAGCACATTAGCATTACAGATTTGTAAACCTTCTTTATATATCACTGCTTTATAGTTCACTTCGCGCATTGGCACTTCATACATCCCCCATACTCTCCACATTACATTTACGATGCTCTTATAACCTACTGTTCTCTTATTTATTTAATCCTCCCCCACCCCCCATATTCCTTTTAAAATCTGTCAAATTTGTATCAATTAAGCAAAATTTAATGAGCATAGAAAGTTGAAACTATAATTAATATTCTCTGTAGACTGCATTCGACATCTGAATGTCTTAAAAATCAGATAAGTACTATTAAAGATATAGTGACAATAAAAAAATCTTTGTGCACACGTGGAAGAGATACTAAAGGGCGCAGAACCTTGACACTTAGATGGGACTAACAATGAACTAATTATGACCTACCAGCCAAATTTATTTAAAATTGGACTAGTAGTTTTTAATATACGGTGGTTTATAAAAATGCTGGACAGACAGGCAGACACGGGACTAAAAATGTTATCTGAATAATACATTGTTATCTGAAACGTATTTCTGTCGGAAGTAAACTAGAACAAAATCGAAATTCATAAGAGTAAATTAATAATATATATAAAATAAAATAAAATAAAAACTTATTTATAAACACTATTTCTTAGAATTTAATACACTAAGTTCCTTAAAGATAGAGGATATAAATAAATCATGTTGTAGGATTTATTCTAGTCTATTAATGACAAAGATATTCCACAAAGATGAGAGCACACAACATGCTTTGAGGGATTTGTAGAGTAGTGAATTCTACCACAGAAGTATCCTACTATACTAGACGCTTTTAGGCCCTCGGAAAAAGCTTTAGACTTACTCAATTTAATAATAACGGATCAAAGAGAGATTATAGCCAACCAACATAGTGTATTCAAATAGAGACCCGGAAAACGTTAAGACGATAAGAACTCGGGAAAACCTATAACTGAATATACTACCAATCTAAATGATTTTAAGACCATTGAAACACCCATTTTAGCAAACTTAAGCTTAGTTTTAATAATAGTTATATAAAACATATATATTTAATTTTGCTCATAGCAACACTTTAGATCTCAAAAACTAATAAGCTTATCACATTGAATAGTTCATTAATCATATAAAATTCTCCGTTAATTCAGTTAGTGTTAAAAATAATCTGTCAATTATTTTGGCACATAGCTTCCTCTTGTCCTGTTATTGGAAGAATGGTCAAATAATATTTGAAACAGTTTCGATTCCCAGTGGGGTTAAACTTATTTTAAAGCGATATTAAATTTGCGCAAACGGTTGAAACTAACATGAAGCAATCTTTGGGCTACTTTCGACAAACCATTAAAATTTCTTAAAATCGGATCGTTGCGTTTAAAGACATAGTTGTTAATCGAAAAAAGTTTGTACACACTAGGAAGGAAGCAATTGGCGGTGCAGATTGTAATTAATATAAGACCAACAGTGTGCTAATTATGACCTACCGTCCAAATATCATTAAAATCGGGCGAGAAGTTTTTCACTCATGGTAGTTGGCCAAAATAATGACTGGAAAACCAAAAGACGGACACGGGACTTAAATAGTTTCCTGATGTCTGAAATGGATTTCTATCCAGGAAAACTTTTAAATCGGAGACATAAAATATTTTCATCTTCAGAACCATAACAATGTTTGCGGTACCTTAGGTAACCAAATATTTATTAATCTTCTGGAATAGCAACTCTGCTACAGCTGAATTATTTCGAAATCTTATGAAAATAAATGTACATGTCCGACCAACAAGCGATCAAAATTTATGGAATCAACAAATAAAATAGAGTCCGGACAATGTGTTGGTCGTTCATAGCAACTATTAGTACATTGAGAGTTCATCACGGTTTAAATGTGTTGAAGGATATTTCAAGACAATACGAAAGGATATCTGTTGTATTCAAAGGGCAAATATTAAGAAAGATCTCAAGCAAATTACACGGAAAAATATTTTTTTCCAAAGGAAAACACTTTTAAAAAGCTCTTCTGTATTCAATAAGATATTTATATATTATGTAATTCAAAAATGTACAGTGTGAAAATAAGGTTTACTATGTATATTAGTGGGCTGTATAAAAAAAAATCGCTAATTTCATGCCTCATTAAGAGATAGTGAAAAACATTAATTAGTCTCTGCAAATCACGGTGTTGTATCAACAAATCCCTTTGATACAACGCCACCGACTTAANTGTATCAACAAATCCCGTTGACACAACGCCACCGACTTAAAAGACTCGTTAAGCAGCTTCCGAAATCACATACTTAAAACGTGCAGACGATGCGGAAACTCCCTTCAACTAATTAAGAAATTGCAATTTTATTCAGCTTCGTTGGTAATGAAATTCTTGGTACGAGTATACTTAATGAAGTGGGTCTAATAACACTTAAGTGGAAAGACAATATAACTTTCATTAAGGTTTGGTAAATGTACTTGACCAAGAAGTTAAGTGGGGTTGACATGGGTTTTAGCAGTATAGGCCTTCAAGCAGGCCTAATTCCTAGCAGGTTTTCCATCCCCATTTGCCACAACTACTAGGTATTTCTATTAATAGAAATACCTAGTATAATAAGTATATAAACCATGTAGAAAGTATTTATATCATTTCAAAGAATAAAATTCTCAGGCAATTAATGTGGCACATAGCTTCATCTTATTTCGTATACTTTAATGATTTTAAGCTTTTACAGCCCATTATTTTCAAATTTATTTTCCCCGAATTTATTTTCCCCCGAACTCTCAAAATTGTTTGATTTTTTCACGAATTAAAGTATCAATTTAGCAATAATTTAAAGAGCACAGACTCATGAAATTAATCTGAAGCTATCTGCAGCTACTTTTGATAAACCACCCAAATTTAATACACAATTACAATCAGATGAGTTCTTTTGAAGATATACGTTTAAATAATGTATGTTTGTACGCATATGTGGAAGAGAAACAAATGGGCGCATAAGGTTAAAACTTTAGGTTTAAACATATGGGACCAACAGTGGGCTAATGTAGACCTATTTGGAGTGTGTTCATTAACACATCGGACGAGTAGTTTTTAAGATATGCTGGTTAAAATTTAGCAACAGACAGACAAGGAACTAAAAATGTTCTCTGATGCCTGAAACGGATCTCTGTTTTGGGATTTTTAAAATCGGAGACATAAAAAATATTTGCTTTTTAGAACGATCATATCAATTTCATTACCTTTGGTGAGGTCGAAAGCAAAATTTTAGAATGTTTATATAAATACTAGATCAAATAAGAGTTAATTTAGTGTTATCTTAAAAACGGCAGCTTTGATTGTGGCCGATTTAAGAGACTATTTAGACCCTTAGCTTCGAGGCAAGTCTCTATTTATTATTTTTAACTATCTATAATAATAGGTTATTATTAAATAATAGGTTATTATTAAATAATAGGTTATTATTAAATAATAGGTTATTATTAAATAATAGGTTATTATTAAATAATAGGTTATTATTAAATAATAGGTTATTATTAAATAATAGGTTATTATTAAATAATAGGTTATTATTAAATAATAGGTTATTATTAAATAATAGGTTATTATTAAATAATAGGTTATTATTAAATAATAGGTTATTATTAAATAATAGGTTATTATTAAATAATAGGTTATTATTAAATAATAGGTTATTATTAAATAATAGGTTATTATTAAATAATAGGTTATTATTAAATAATAGGTTATTATTAAATAATAGGTTATTATTAAATAATAGGTTATTATTAAATAATAGGTTATTATTAAATAATAGGTTATTATTAAATAATAGGTTATTATTAAATAATAGGTTATTATTAAATAATAGGTTATTATTAAATAATAGGTTATTATTAAATAATAGGTTATTATTAAATAATAGGTTATTATTAAATAATAGGTTATTATTAAATAATAGGTTATTATTAAATAATAGGTTATTATTAAATAATAGGTTATTATTAAATAATAGGTTATTATTAAATAATAGGTTATTATTAAATAATAGGTTATTATTAAATAATAGGTTATTATTAAATAATAGGTTATTATTAAATAATAGGTTATTATTAAATAATAGGTTATTATTAAATAATAGGTTATTATTAAATAATAGGTTATTATTAAATAATAGGTTATTATTAAATAATAGGTTATTATTAAATAATAGGTTATTATTAAATAATAGGTTATTATTAAATAATAGGTTATTATTAAATAATAGGTTATTATTAAATAATAGGTTATTATTAAATAATAGGTTATTATTAAATAATAGGTTATTATTAAATAATAGGTTATTATTTAACTACCTATAATAATTATTACACTGTTGTAAAAGAGACTAAATCCATTGTTTACTTAATAATACTAATTTAAAATGAGTTATCAAAACAGGACATGTAATATTCTCAGGTGTGTTCCAAGACATTGCAAATTAAGCTAAGGTTGTTATCTATAGCATCTCTCTCATACATTTGAGTATTATAATCGTAAGAATGAATGTTGCTTAAAAGTTTTCAGAGCACTAAGTCTACATCTAGACGAAGTGAGTCAGGTTAATGTTTAGGGTAATAAAGTCTTTAGATGGCTACGGGTTGTAAAACTGTTGGGGTAACAGTAAGAACAGCTGAGACCTCTGGTATCTTTAAGTCTCTCCTATAAGAAAACAAAAACACCGAGTTTTCCTCTTGGCTTTATTCTAACGATACGCTTTCACATGTGTCAAATTTACTTCACCCTCTACAAATTTCAACATATTTTCTTCTTAAACTCTACGCTTGAGACATCTAAATGTAACTTAGCTTATTTTGTAGAGTAACAACATTTTAGATGAACAATAATTGTCTCCTTTAACCAGTTTTTTTTTTACAAGTTCAAACTTGTCAATAATTTAATTCTGAGTATCTATTAGTAGTAGTAGTAGTCTAGTACTTCCTACTAGAACGGGTAGGACGAACCACTTGCTCGAACCTTGCAATTAGGACATCACTTAGGCCCTTTTTACGCCCCTTGGTGGAGAGTTCCAGCAACTTCACACATCATACATTTGTACATTGTACCGCCGAAGCGAGTATGGTGTGGTCATTAGTAAGCTATATAATCGTGCGTCAAAGCGTGGGGGAAGAGTGCCTCATAGGGGGTGTCCCTCGCCCTGCAACGTCCGTGATTTATTGATGCACTTCAGAGTATCCTGGCACGGCTCCGAACCCACGAACTCGAGTTGCCTCGACTTATTGATAGCTGAACCAGCACCTTAAGACCCTCGGTCACGCTGTCTCCCAAGTATGTATCTATTAAGTTTATAACTAAAGTTAGAAAAATACAAATACAACACAATCTTTAAACTATTTTTTATATACATAGTACGTACGGTTTTACTTTACACGTTTTAAGATTCAAAATGGTTCTTTTTTAAGAAAATAACCTTTCTTTTATTTGTCCTTGCGCAACAGTAAATGTTTTATTGAATAAAAAGTAAACAAATTGTTTCACGATTAAAAATGAAAAGTAATTAATGCTTGTTTGCGACATAAAAAAAAGGTATCATGTCTCCTAAGAAAGAAGGGAAATTAGTAAAGTATCACCTTACACTTTCCATTAGGAAACTGTTTTTTAATGTAAAAAAAAAACTAATTTATATTCTTAAGGTACAATGTCATTGTTCTTAAGTGCGGTTTTTTTTAACTGCGTAGAATGTGCCTGAAATTATGAATTAAAAAAAGTAGATTATTCAACAAAAAAAAAATATAACCATTTTTCATTTCAATTGACTGATTTATGTTTAAGGCTAAATGGCTATTTTATGCCAACAAATAAGCCAGAGTGTTTTGAATAGTATATTTATTTTATTATTTTTTTTTTTAGACTGACACCAATGTTGTTAAATTTTGGTGTGGTCAAGATTAGAATGAGTCTTGATAAATAACTATGATATTTTTATTTTTAAATTCTCAAGTTAAAATATACCAACCTAAAAAAAAAAATTATCCCCCTCAACCAACTCTCTCACGACGAGTCCTAAAATTTTGAAATAATTCATGCAAATACCTTAATACAGAGCGATAAAAATTTTCCGAAAAAATACAATTTACTTTTTTTTTCATTGTCGATAAAAAAAACATTGTGACCCCCCGAGGGATCGAACCGGCTACCCTTTATATTTTGATTCATTTTTTTTCTTACACCAAAATTTGTTTATTTTCATATAGAGCAGGAAGGGGAAATAAAATAAAATGTTACTATTATATAATAATTATGCTTGATATACGAAACCCTAAAAAGTACGGTACTTCTTTAGATTGTTACTCCCCTGTTTATTTTTAGAATTTAAATGACTTTGAATCAATAACTATTAAGACAAAGGAATATTTAGTCCAATGCACTTTGGGACAAAGGAATATCACTCTTCTGTTTTTATAAGGGGAGTAACAGTCTAAAGAAGAACATTCTCTACACCTTCTTTAGATTGTTACTCCCCTCTGTTTCTTTTATAAGGGGAGTAACAATCTAAAGAAGTGCCAAAAGTACTTGGACACAAGTACTTCCCTGTGATTTATTAATTGATTAGCCATTAGTTAATTTATTCATTTAATTTATTCATTTTTTAATTCATCTCATTTGAAAATAAGTGTTTGTAAGCGCAGCTGTTACACACATTGACACATTGTTACTTCATTCTATACTTGTTTGTCGCAATTTACTTTAAAATATTAAAAATTCGTTTCCCCAAAAGAGAAACTATGTTTTCATATGATTTTTAATTTTATTCCATCGGTTATAACAAGCATAAGAATTACAATGAATTTTTATTTTTTAACAATGTTAAATTTCTACTATATTTGTGTTGTGTGTTCTATTTTGTCTCAGATTGTTAAATAAGTTTGTCTGTTTTAAATGTTTTTGAAAGCATTTAACCAAAACGTATTTAAAAAAAAAAAAAAAAAACACTTTTCAGTCAGGCTATTAGGAGCAAGACCGAAAACAAAATCCTTGTTCTAAATTAATCTTAAGGCCCCCAACAACAATTATTCTTTGGGGCTTATCATTGCTTTCCTCTCATTAAAGATTAAGCCTCGGGTTTTTTACTCCCCCGCCATTAATTCCCTTTAAAAGCTTAATGGCTTAAAACTGCGCAAATTGGCGATTAAAATGATAACGTTTGACTTGTTCTTTTGCTTTAGTAAGTCTTAGTTACAATCAAGTTATTATCACGCAATCAGTATAAAACAGTTATTTTGATACCAAAACATTTAATTATCTCTGTACGCATCATTTATAAAATCGAGCAGTGTCCCGAAGACGACGCATCTCAAAATGATTTGTTATTACCAAGCTGAGACAACCACATTTATTCCAATAAAAATAAATGCTTGTTTTGATTTGTCGGTCTTCAAATAGATATAATAGCTTATCTAATTTAATTTTCCTGATTTTACTTTTTTTCTAAATATAAAATCAAGCCTGTTGTCACGGGCTAAACGGCTCGTAATGTCATATTATAACACATGAGTATGTAGCAAACAGCAAACAGAATATTTAAAGTGACGAAAACAACGAAATATTATATCAAATATGAAATAATCTATCACATTTATTGCCTCCTAGATCTGTTATCACAATATATACTACAGTCTATAAAATTAGAGTTGGCACAATCAAAAGGCGGGAAAATTTTGAGGGATACAATTTTATTGGTCCCCCATGTTGAATGCAACTTCAGAAAAATAATGCTCTACTCTACCCCTGTTCCACAAAAAAAA
>KZ651499.1:298747-315694 GCA_001010745.2 Gerris buenoi
TGGGCAATGTCCCTCGGCTTCGCCTCGGGATTTAGTTGTCTTGATTTCTTCGGCTTTGCCTCAGGAATCAACTCTGTCACGCGGGAAATAATGTCTCACATTATTCCCTTGGTGCATAAATAACTATTACTCTAAACTATGACTTTTATTTCTGATCTAACTGTGTAAATATAATTGTTACGTTGGTTCCCGACGTAATGAAGGACTTCCCATTCACTTAGTTAGGTATAAGTAAGAAAACGGGGGAGGAAATGTTGAACCACTTATTCGAAATTCGAACCTAGCACTTAGGCCACTAATTATTATATAGCTTAAGCTCTTTCATAATAATTGGCAATGATGATGACCTTATAAAGGTCAAACCCTGCTTCATTGATAACTAAATTTAAATTTATGCGGAGGAAATTTTAAATTTCTTTGAATCTAGCTACATTTAGTTTATTAATAAAATATTTTTTTTTTTTTTTTTTTTTTTTTTTAAATCGTTAAAATTTATTAAGGTCTCAAAAATGTTACATTTATGCCCTAAAACAATACTTTCTCTCTGGTGTATATACAGTAGGCTATATAGGGTGGCGCATCACGGATGACCACATTTTAAATGATTACCATTTGCTTCGTACTAGAGCTAGGAATTGAAATAAAGCGATTTTTTCTAGCAAAAATGTGGATGTTTTGGACATTAGTAAAACTTTTAAGTGTGGAAGATAATGTTCGATAAATTACGTCCTTGTAGATTTTCACATTCTCCGAGGTGCTCAGCGAAGTTGCGCTTCACAATGGCGACATACATCCATACAGATAGATATGAAAAAAGTTAATGCCGGTTTTGGGCAATGGCGACATACATACATACAGATAGACAGGAAAAAAAGTGAATGCCGGTTTTGGGCAATGGCGACATACATACATACAGATAGACAGGAAAAAAGTTAATGCCGGTTTTGGGCAATGGCGACATACATACATACAGATAGACAGGAAAAAAAGTTAATGCCGGTTTTGTTATTCTTAATGAAAGGAATGAAAAAGTATTCATTAAGTTACAATTCTGATTTAAATCAAATTATAATTACTATTTACAAAGGGAGACAGTCAGAGAAAAATAGACCTCTGCGCCGGGATTAGGTATCGATATTGTCAGGTGAAAGTATTCTTCTGTGTAGCTTAACTGGCTAGAGCACCCGCACACTGGAAATGAGGGGGAGGTCCGTGGTTCGAATCCCGGCGCAGAGGTCTATTTTTCTCTGACTGTCTCCCTTTGTAAATAGTAATTATAATTTGATTTAAATTAAAATTTAAACGTTCCGTAGTATGAGTACTACCAAAAACTTAAAAATTGAATTTCTAATTGATTGTACTAAGTACAGGTACTAATTGAGTACTTTATAATTACAAGCGTATTTCTCGGTCTAGTTCTATTGTCGTTTCTTGACTTCTAAGACTTGTGGAAAAATTTGAAAAAGCTTAATTCGGGATTAGGTATCGATATTGTCAGGTGAAAGTATTCTTCTGTGTAGCTTAACTGGTTAGAGCACCCGCACACTGGAAATGAGGGGGAGGTCCGTGGTTCGAATCCCGGCGCAGAGGTCTATTTTTCTCTGACAGTCTCCCTTTGTAAATAGTAATTATAATTTGATTTAAATTAAAATTTAAACGTTCCGTAGTATGAGTACTTCCAAAAACTTAAAAATTGAGTTACAATTCTGATAAATGTACAGACTTTAATTTTATGTAAAAATTTTAGTTTTATAAACTACTACAATTACTATACTAATATTTCTTAATTATATTTTTTTAAGTATTCATGATATACATACAAAACCAAATAAACTATTTGTAATAGGTGATCAAAGTACGGGGAAATATTACCTAATCATTTAAGATTAGTAGCTTATGTTTTATTTCGTGGAAAAAAACATTAGCATGATGAGTACGGGAAATTATAAGTGTCAAACAGCGGCTGCTCTTGTACTAAAATATTCTTGTTTGAGGAGATGCAAGAATCTCCATAATATCCTACCCCTTAACAGCACTTAATATCCTACCCCTACCTCCATTGGTACTGGTGAAAAATGTTCAAGGACGAGAACCTTTATGCCATAAGACGACAAAAAGAATACCATCATTAATTCAGTGACCCAGATATTGCTTTATTGATAACGTAAATTTAGCGACTAGTGTAAGGGATTTTCTAGTGTAAGAACTAGTATAAATTTCGAAGAAGATTTTATCGGTAAAGGCCAAATTTTATTGAAAAGCGTTTTGGAAGAAAACGGAACTTGTAACTGGTTGGGACACAATTTAATGAATATCGGTGGGATTAAGTAATAATAGAATGATATACTGGTGTTCCTTAGTACAAAAATGGAATTAGAAAATAGAGAAGAGCTGCAGAGGGGTGACTTTGTTACGAGTTCTATAGGACAAAAAGAAAAAAGCATTTTTGAGTATTAAGTCATCTTTGGGAACAATTAAAACCTAACATAGTAACGGATCAGAATAAATTATGCTGCCCAAAGAATTTACTCAACTTTTTCCGTTATGACAAAGTGGAGCGTGCTTTTTTAGTCGCTCAATGTGGGTGCGGTTCCATGTTCCGTGTACAACCTACACCACGAAATAAAAATGCTACTTTTACCTAAAAGAATATTTTCGTGCCTGTAAATGCCTAAGATCGTTTTTTTTTAATTATATCAATATTTCGGATACTTAAAGTTAAACATTTTAAATTTAAAAGTGTTGTTTTAAAGCTTAGTAGCTAAAAGATGCTACCTTTAAGGCGTTTTGCACCCACCTATCTAAAACAATACAGTTACACGAGCTCTAACGTTTTCTATTTTTACTGGTCTTATATTACTTTGTATTTTTGTAAGTTTCATCGCACACCTATTACCCCAATTTCGAACCACTTCCCGTCTTTCAATCTTCCCTAATTTTTGCACATGGAAACAACTAAGGTGAAAAATACCTAAAAAGGCGGTATATTATTTATCATTCTAGTATAGTCAGTTTCAATGATATTACCAATTTATTAAGTCAAAGTAAACGCGTGTTTCTATTTTACTAAATATAATATTAAGGCGGAAATACATGCTAGTTACTCGCACAAAAACATACGAGTAGCTCGCAGAGGAGAGCTACTGGCATGTGTATACATCAAATAGCATGCGAGTAAATCGCACGGGGTTTGATTTTTGTCTTGCCAGTGGCACAAGTCTAGGGGTGGGGGAACTGAGAAGGCACGTGTAAACTGGCCTGCCAGCGCAAGTTTGCTAGTAGCTAGCACGAGTCTCTCAGCCCTTCAGTTGCGTTCCTTCCTTTCGCGGGTATCTAACAACAACTCATCATCATTCTCCGCAAGCATTCGCAATTGATGTATGATTATCGACGTCCCCGAACCGCATTGCATTTTGTAGGCACTGACTCGCTCCATGTACCTAATTCCCTTCTAGCTATCCAATCTTTTACCCACACTCTTTTTGTGTATTTTTATTATTTTTCAAATGTTTAAAACCACTGTTCTTTGCAAGTAACAGAACAATCTGGATAATTTCATTCCGCCCCGATACATTCATAATGTAGATTGAAACTCAATTAATAAAAATATCAAAATTAATTAAATCAAATACAATTATTTCATCATTTATTCCGGCTAAGAAGGCAAGAAACGTGTGCCTGTTTCAAAACTAGAACTGTGACTGGAATACGTATTGTCATGTGCTAGTAGCTCGCAAAAGACAGATCATACGGATGATACTAGCATGCTGCTTCACTGGCAAATGTATACAGCGTCTGCAGCATGCCAGCTACTGACTTGCTAGTAACTCGCTACTGGCATGCTTTTATTAATATTAGATAATACGCTTTTATATCAAAAATTGATCAAACTTGATATTCATAAACTTATAAAAGGCGGGGATAAAAACTTATTAACAATTCGGTTATAAAAGGACAAAAATAATGAGCATGTAAATTGCTGTAAGTAACAGCAACTTAGAGGCCTTTTGTTAAGTGTTATCATTGTTAATTATTATTATAGTGAAATATACAAGACGTTATTAAACAAGAGAATAGAGAGGGCTGGAGGGTTAATAATAATTATTTTAAAAACCTTGTAAGGAACATTTTAATTAAGGTTCTAAATGAGGAAGTGGAGAAAGACGATGAAATAACAAGTATTGGGGAGATAATGGTATGAAAAGAGGCCTGCAAAGTAGTAAGACGAGATAGAAGTCAAGCACATAGCGCCCCTCTAAACTGCTTCAGCCGACATAATAAATAAACAACACTTACCCCTCCAGGGTTACCACCACTCCCTACTAAAACCCTAAACTTAGACCAAGATTCCAGAATTTCCAGGATATGAAGAGTTTAATAAAGCCTCTTCTAACCCGATATTGGCTGCTAAAGAACCTTCAAGCTTGGGAATATTCAAGAGATTCTATATTATAAAATAACACGGTGAAGCCTTCGGGTCTCAGATAACTTCCTTCATCTACTCTACACTTTCAGATTTAAACTAAAGTCTTTTTACCTTCTGAGAGAGAAAAAAACAAACTTAAAATAGAGTTTAATAAGAGATATCGATTGTTGATTGTTCTTTAAAATAAACGTTTTGTAAAATCTATACAAACTGTGCCTTAAAAGCACTCTTTACACTTTTTTAAAAAATATATACATATATATATATAAAATTGAAATAAAGTCCCTCTTTACAAATCAAAATCGGTCCAACACAACTCAAAAATAGTCTCATAATATACGAGTTCATAAATACTTAGCCCCAGCGTTTTCCATTTATTACAGTTTTAGAGTTTTCGTACCTATGTTAATGTACCTATATAATTGTTGAACACTTAATCAAAATTTATTATAAAAAAAAAAAATCTTTTCGGCGGGAATTCAAGGGTACCCAGCCTCTTTGCGTCCGCGTTTACTAGCTATTTTTTCAAGAACTAGATTTTTACCGGGAAAACGGCTTATATCGTTATATTCGAACTTAAATGTACTATATTTTACTGTACTGTTTTCGAGAAAACATTTGTTACCACGTTTTTCGGAACCGTTTTCGAGACCTCAAAATGTGTAAATCTATGAAAATCGAATTTTCGCGCCATCAATTCTTTCTCTTTATATGAGAACTTGAAAAATATAAGCTGAATAAATTTTACAAAATTTAATCTAAAATAAGGACTTACATTGCAAACGCTGTAAATATGTGATATCTTTATAATTTACTTAACTACGAGTCATTATTACTATTAGTCTTTTACAATTTGTGTTACTGAGAGACATATTGCAGTGAGCAAAATCACGGTATTACATTGCAGATACTATTAGTCTACTACTAGTTCTTAACTATTGGCAATATTTTCTAGGATTAATATATTGCATCATATGAAATATCATAGATTATTATTTTATTATATATTCGGGCAACTCTCACTTCTTCGTACTCTTTAGTTTTTATTTTTATGTACTAAAGAAGCTCATGATTATCAAAATTGGACAAACGGCACGTTTCAGTCACGCTTAGTCACGTTTATAAGAATACGACGTGACACAAATATCTAACAAAATATATAAGGAAGAGTAAAATGTGAAGAAGAGAGAAGGAATTCAGTAATGCCAGCAAAACAAGGAGCTGTAAGAAAGCAGCGCTTAAAATTCCCTATGGGCATATAGGCTTTTACTTTAATGAAATTGCTTGCGGCACAAAAAATATCAACTTAAAATCTTCTTACTTCTGTTTTTCTTGAAATTTATACTTTACTAATGTAACCTCTAATAAATTACCTTAGAATTGAAGTAAAAGAAGGTGAAATGTACCTTTAATTTTCTTTAAAGAATATTCCGAGCTTACCAAAGATAACGGAAGCTATGTGATCGTTCTGAAGAACAATAATATTTTGTGTCTCCGATTTCAAAAATATCAAGATAGAAATCCGTTTCAGATATCAGGGAACATTTTTGGATCCGTGTCTGTCTGTCACGCTATTTTTTTTTTTTTAACCATATCTTAAAAACTACACGTCCGATTTTAATGAAATTTGGATGGTAGGTCATGATTAGCCCGTTGTTGGTCCCATTATATTGTTCAACCTTCTGCGCTTATTTGTTTATCTTCTACATCTACACAAACATACATTTATTTACACCTATAGCTTTAAAAGTACTAATGTAATTTGTATGAAACTTTTGTCAGGGAACATTTTTGGTTCCGTGTCGGTCTGTCGTTACATCTGTTAATTACACCTATAACTTCAAAAGTACTAATCTAATTGTTATTAAACAATTGCTTTTATAGTTTGTCGAATGTGGCCCGCAGATATAGTCACAGATCAATTTCAGCAGTCTGCGCTCTAAATATTTTGCTAAATAGATACTGTAATTAAAAATAAAAACAATTTTGACAGCTTTAATAAACGGGGGAAAATAAATAATCAACTATATGCCACACAAATTGATCGACTATTTTTTATAAATAACAATGTTTTGAAAGTTTGGATAAAGCCCGAGAAGGGTCTAGGCCTCCTAAAGGGCTAATACAACTGTACATGAAATGGATGACACGGGGTTACTGTCTCGCTCTATCAGTTGTATAAACCTTATTCACAACCCAGTTAGTCACCCACTTCTCATAAGCAGCTGCCCATTCATATATGGCAATGCTGGAAGAACACACCGAGCGAAGGAGCCCGGTCCAATTCAACTTAATCTGAGGTCTAAATAGTGACCACGATCACGCCGATAGTGACCACGATCACGCCGATAGTGATCACGCCTGTTTAACTTTACTGATAGTACCACCAACTACTCTTTTACAAAAGCTTTAATCTCAAACANCAAACTCACCCCTTGAATAATGGAACAAAAAAAAAAAAAATAAAAAAAGCACATAAGTGTAAGTGATAAACTTTTGTAAAATGATGCTACATTTATCTGGAGGAAAGAAATAAAAAAATAAAAAAAAGGAATTCATATAAAGTATTTTTTTCTTATTTTTCTGCCAGTTAAAAAAAATGGGTCGTAGAAGATATAAAGGTAACATAAAGAGCTCGGAAGAGAATAGAGTGCTCCGGATAACAAATTGGAGGTTTTATTTATTCGTTTTGCTTCCCCAGACCTGCTAATATTAATCAGATAAAATGTATAGTCTCTCACAATTCCTTTTTTTCTTTAAAAAAGAAGAAAAAAAGTGATATGAGTAAAAAAAAATCAAACATTGAGCTTATATTGATGTATATTGTATTGCATTGAGGATATTTCGTTCTGTTTTAATTATATATTGAAAATAATGTATTATTCATTTCACTAAAAATATTGGTTAGAAATGTATTCAAAATTATTCACCCTTTCATTTCCATGTGACAATGTATAAAATTGAATAAATAATCGAAATTTTAAAAAAAAAAAAAATATAAAAGTCGTGTGACACACAGACAGACATAGGAACGAAACTCTAATATGTTTCTTTTTTGGTGTTACCAACGAAACCTTAAAAAATATAAATGAAATACATTAACAGGTATGTAGTTTCCAATGATAAAAGCAGAAGTGTTTGTTGTAGTGAGGTGATAGACTTATAGTAATTCATGAGAGGTTAGATTAATTAATTCAACAAAATCAATAATTTTACTAATTAGATAAAGGTATTTCATTTTTTACTCAAGATCTGATTAATTGATTAGCCATTATGCGGTTTACATTTCAAATTATGTATACGTACAAAAGATACTGCCTTGTCAATTAAGATCTACTAACTCCATCGGAGACAGCGAGTGTAAGTGAATTCATAAGAATTTTGTTAATTTACATTAAACATTTTTTAACTACAATGTATTATGAAAATAATAATATACTATTATTATAAATATATTACTACTCATATATCTTATTTCTTTAAGAGGTTTATTTATTTAATACTTAGTTATTTTACATGGACAGGTTATTGAATGGTTAAATTGTTAAGTTTAAAAATTAAGTAATACGTCTTTATAATGAACGTTCTTTTCAATATCAATCATAGAAAGGGAACTCTAATTTAATGGATGGATAAAAAAGAAATGTAAAATCTATAACTAATAAGTAAAATTATTGATTTTGAATCATTAATCATAAATTAATGAATCATTATTAACTAAATTTGTATTCTGATAGTAATAGTTGAAAAAGAACTGAAGGACAGTTACGTTAGTTGAAGGATTATAGATAATCTTTTATATAATCGAGTAGTGTCCCAACAACGACAACGACAACAACGACTCACCTCTAAATGATTTATAACGTTAAAAATTGAGGTGCCATAAGCTGGGATCGAACCCGGGGTTACTGGGTGAAAGCCCGATGCCAAGCTTTTGCGCTATACCTATGTAACGAATATCGGAGCACAAAACTTCCTATTTAAATGTTTTAATTTTAATTACCTAAAACTGCATAAAACTTACTATTTAAACAGTAAATATCTCTTTAAATATATATTTCAATTATAACTAATTATCTCTCAGCTCTTTTTCTAAACCATATTTATTATTCTGCCCGTTACCGCGGGCCTAACGGCTAGTACTAGTTATAATCGTATAATAGGGTATTGTAGGGAGGCAACCCGGAGCCCAACTTGACTAATCTACCCACCCTTCAATTTACATTTGTATAACTTACTTACTTGTATATTGCTTACTTACTTGTAGAACTTACTTACTTCAACAATTGTAGAATCACTTTAATGTTTTAACAAATAACTAAATATATATTCCAATAAACGAAGCTCTGATTTGGGTGTAACTACATCGAAAGATTAGATATTCGGCAAAGTTGTTTATAAATTTTAAATATTTAGGATCTTTGATTCACCAGTCCGGGAGCTTGTGAAGCAGATTGAATCAAGACTTGTTCAAGCATGGAAAGCAATAAGAAGACTTAATAGTGTACTTTGTTCCACAACTCTTAGGAGAGTAAAACAGAAAGTTATAATTACAAGCTTAGTATAAAGCATCATTAAGTATGGCGCAGAAGTATGTACACTAATAGAAAAGCAGAAAGGAAGTATATTACCCTTTATTCTATATTAATCTTATTAATCAATTTCTATTAATCTTACTGTAGGGCCTACAGATCTTAATAAGATTAAAATTGTAAGCTACTGAATTGGGGGTTATTAAGGTGTGTAAGAATCAAGTTTACAGCGTGTAAGAAATGAAGACATCAGTCTGATAGTATTTAAGATAATTTAACAAACTTAGTTTATTTTGTCTGTTATATGTTAAGCCACTCATACCTACAAAATTTATAATAGTAATTTCTATATCATAATACAACAAATGTTTTTTATTTGTATATTTATAGGAAGTTATTATTTTACAAATTTCTTCTTATTCATTCATATATTTTTAAAAAAAGAAATCGAATGCTTAATTTCAAGTGAGTAGATAAGGCTATAAATTGGATAAAGCTAATCTCTTTATCAACGTATCTCCAACTAATGATAAATAGCTTTTTAAATTCTTCTCACGAAAATGACGTAAATAAAGAAAGTGAAAATACCAAACCTTTAATAAAGTAGGGTGGGGGGTGGGGGATGCTAAGTTTTTTTTTATTAAAAAAATATGTTCTTGGTAACGATCTTTTGAGAGTGTATAAGTTGTTTTCAGAAAAGGGAAAAAGCTTATTAGAGGCTGAAATGGGGCTTGTCTGTAGCGGTGAAAAACGTTGGAAAATGTCAGGTTGAAGGGAATATGTGGTAGGTTAGAGATAGAAGTGCTAGAGTGTAGGGTCGGTCCCCGCTCGGCAAGCTTACTCTACCCTACCAACTGCAAACCACACTGACACCATTACTTGTTTCACCCTTAGTGCAACACTTCTATACTTGATACGTTTCCACTACAACATTTTCTTCACTAACCTACGCCTTTACCTTTATATCTTCTTGACCTACATCTACATTATATACCTTTCTCAAATTATACTAAGTATTATTTTTTTTACTTTTAAGTTTTTTTCAATAGGAAATAATAAGGTACCTAATCACTTCATAAAGAGGTTGAAAAAAGTAAAAACCAATTCAGGTAAATAATAATCTATTACATTTTATGTGTTCATTTTTTAAATATAAAAATAAATTAAAATTTACTTGATACATGAATACGTGGGTACTTATCCATGCACCCCTGTAGGCCCATGCATCCCTGTAGGGTTATAGAGAGCCAGTAATGTTTTTATTATGTAATCAGGAAAAAAATAGAGGTTTTAATTTTTTTTTAAAAAAACAACCACCATCCAAAAAGTATCACGTTTATATAATACTAGCCGTTATGCCCGTGGTAACGGGCAGAATAATAAATATGGTTGAGAAAAAGAGCTAAGAGATAATTAGTTATAATTAAAATAGATATTTAAAGAGACATTTACTTTTTTAAATAGTAAGTTTTATGCTCTGATTTTCGTTACATTGGAATGGCGCAATGGCAGCGTCGTCGGCCCACATTCTGGAGGTCACTGGTTCAATCCCAGCTTATGGCGAATGTATTTTTAACGTTATAAATCATTTAGAGGTGAGTCGTCCGGACACTACTCGATTATATAAAAGATACCTCTTGTAAGAATCCTGTATTTGGACTGTAATTAATTATTTTCTAATTTTCTCAATTTAAATTTACATTATCCTTTGATTATTGATCTCTAGTATGAACAATATCGCTGTATATTTATATACTGCATATGAATTTATGTAAGCCTAGTACACGCTGTAGTTCATAGTTCGGTTTTACTGTGGCGCAATATTGAGTCAGAGAATCCAATTTTATGTATTCAGATATTCAGCCCAGCGACATACCAGATTCAATATTCATTGCCGGGGACTCAGCCGGGACTCAACACTACGACAACCGACAATGATTCTGAACAAAGAATCCCAGTGTGTACGAGGCTTAAAGTAAATGTTTTAAACTGAGTTCCAATTTGATGTTGAAAATAAGTAATACATAAACGATGTACAAACACATTTAAAAAATGTTATGGACATAATTCTCGAAGAAAAATAACTACACTTTTAGCAATAAACTTTGGAAATTAAATTTGATATTACCACTTAATATTATACATATATTTCAAGCTGGATTTATAGGTACTTAAATACTACGTCCTTTGTTATTAGTAGTATGACAATGGTCTGTATTTGTAGAATTTTTCGAGCATAGAAATGGCATTTACATTTTTTAACGTGTCACTTCGTTAAAACCTCAAAATCAAATTTATGCGCCAACACAATAATTTTTCTTCAACACACACGTACCTCACCAATGCCAAAGCAGAATAAGTAATAATTTGGTGGATTTTAAATTTGTTATGACCAACCAGTAATGTCATTTTCTCCACTTTTTTACAATGGCATAGTGACTGAACTGAGAGTACTTGAGAAAATCATACTTTTAAAGTAGTATGATTTCAACCAGTATCCTCACTTAAAACCATAACCTTAAAAAAGTATAAATCCATATTTAATTTTAAAATACTAGGTGTGCAATACTTGCAATATTGAGCTGAGCGTGCATTTTAATCATATTTATTTATTTATATAATTTTTTCCTATTTTACCAATAGAATGACCCCTCATAAATGGAAATATGACAAAAGTTAACATACAACAATAACTGTAGGTACTCTTAAAGAGCTTTTCAACGACATGCATCTTGAAGGGCATATACAATTTTAACTTTTTTACCCCGTACTTCCGTGTACCAACTTGGACCATTTCAGATTTATATCTTGCTGTGGTTGGTCACTATTACCATGCCAAATTTTGAGCGGATCGGCTCAGCCGTTCAGGAGTCAGGAGAAAACTTTTGTACTTAGTACCCCGTACCCCTGTGTACTACCAATTTGGACCATTTCAGATTTATACCTTCCTTTGGTTGGTCACATTAACCGTGCCGAATTTCGTGCGAATTGGTTCAGCTGTTCAGGAGGAAACTTTAGTATCCCGTACCTCGTACCCCTGTGTACCAATTTGGACCATTTCAGATTTATACTTTCCTGAGGTTGGTCACATGAACCGAGCCGAATTTCGTGCGGATTGTTTCAGCCGTTCAGGAGAAAACTTATGTACCCCGTACCTCGTACCCCTGTGTACCAATTTGGACCATTTCAGATTTATACCTTCCTGTGGTTGGTCACATGAACCGAGCCGAATTTCGTGCGGATTGTTTCAGCCGTTCAGGAGAAAACTTATGTACCCCGTACCTCGTACCCCTGTGTACCAATTTGGACCATTTCAGATTTATACCTTCCTGTGGTTGGTCACTATGACCGTGCCGAATTTTGTGCGGATCGGCTCAGCCGTTCAGGAGAAAACTTTTGTACCCTGTACCTCGTACCCCTGTGTACCAATTTGGACCATTTCAGATTTATACCTTCCTGTGGTTGGTTACTATGACCGTGCCGAATTTTGTGCGGATTGGTTCAGCCGTTCAGGAGGAGTATGCATCCGAAAAAATGCAAAGTGTAGTATAAGAGCTTCGCTTCGCTCAGCTCAATTATTGGGTCCAAATATTATTTCAGAGGTAACAAAAAGAAAGGGTTTGTAGCCATAAACCATAAAGTAATAATATAAATACACTTATATTATGTAAATAAACATACATTAATCATAATACATTATTCACAACACTAACTAAAATATATTTCAAAAGTAGGCTTGAAAAAAGAAAATATTTATCAAAAAGCAGATGTAAGTAAAAAAATGATTGAAAAATAAATTGGAAAGAATGACAGGACACAGAAGTCATCTGTATGTTCCCATGTTTTTAGTAAAAGCCTTCATTTTATTTTTATGTGCTCTATGAAGTCTCTTTTGTATTGTATAGTAGGCTATTGTGCCTCGTGGCTTTGTATTGCGAGAGTTGGGAGTAAATAGAACGCAATCCTCTCTTCAAAAAATATATCAAATGTCAACGAGTAAATGTAATTAAAGGTTATGACATTTCCACTTCAACTATATTATATTAAATTTCCTTTTGCGTTGTAAAACAATGTGTATCATCGAGTGCTTCATTTATACAGGGGCGCCGTTTAAATCTTAAATGTTGTAAGGTAACACGTTTATTAGAACATCCGTGTACTTCGTTCAGCTATATAAATTCTTTATAACATTATACGATTATGTACTTATAAGTGTATGTGTATTGTGTATAGTCGATTCCACAATAGGGCTCAGGTGTTTTAGGTAAGTATTTATTTTGAGTTTGTTTTTATAAAACCCTTTGAAATCGGCTTGTTAGAAATTCGATTAAAATACAAATATTAATATATGGGACAACTAAAATTTCACCTGAAGTTAGATATAATTTTCAACATTTTTTTCTGAAGAAAGAGGTGATATATTCAGATCGAATAGTTTTTATGTGGACAGTTATTTAGAAATGAGTAGCATTACACAAAATATATTATTAACAGAGGAAAAAGTAAATACCACCATAATTGTGATGCACAAAGTTGACAGAAGAAGTTAATTAAAAAGCCACTACATAATATATAAAACTATTATAAACAAAATTGCTAAGAGGCAACTACATATATAATTATATTATTAAAAAATAAAAATAAATGTAAACCCGTGAACATTGTAAGTTCTTAAGTCGAGGTTTTCACCTCGACTGCGCCTCGGGAATTAAAAAACTCTAATTCCCTCGGCTTCGCTTGGGACTTACAGACCATAGTTCCTTCGGCTTCGCCTCAAGAACCAACTTTTTCGCTCAGGATATAATGGCTTACTTTACACCCTAGGTGCATAAATAACTATTTTTTCCAGAGATGCACGTTTTTCCTAGTACATATGGCGCTGAAAGAAAAACTAATGTATTAGCTTGCAGTTTCATTTGCTGTATGTCCACGAGAAATGTGGCAGGCTACATTTGTGTATTCGTTCACATCAATTCTATAGATATAGATGATAAAAAAATCACGAGTACATACAAGAATAAGATGACTATATTTTTATATTTGAAAAATGTATAGATTTATTTCTTCATATTATTACTCTGTCAACGCTCATGAATACTAAAAAGGAAATGCAGTTTGAACCCGATATAAATTGTCTATATTTAAAGTTTGAATTATACTTCTGGTATTGACACCTAATAAATATCCTTTTTAAAAAAACACGGGGAACGAAAAGAAATACAATTCTTCACGATTGAAAAAAAAAAACCATACAGAATGTATTGCAGTGTAATATAAAGCATTAAATTTTTTAATTCAAAGAGTTTTGATGTTTATTCGTATAATTTTATCGTACATCATCATATGAAAATATTAACCTAATTTATTAACTAATAAAGGTTATTACTTGAAACCTAACCTCAATCATTAATTGGGGTTAAATTTAAAGATTTACTCAGAGATTTAGCTCTGAGAACCTGAGCATTATCAGTTAACAGAAATTACAAGGGAAGAAGGTGCGGGAAAAGTTGACTGAGATTTTGTGGTAATCAAACATAATGAATCGTTTATATTACTTGTTGAAAGAAAGATAATTCTCTCCTTTTCTTTGATAGAATAATACATGAATTAGAGAGAACCAATTTTCCCAACCAATTACAAACGCAATAGTTTAAATAAAAGTATTAAAATAATATGTTAATGTTAGGCAACATTTTTTCACTAATTTTAAAGATTATAAGTATTACAAATTTTAGTAAAAAAAATAAATAAGAAACTAAGCTTAATTATTTTAGATTTCGATTAATTATTGTTGCTAATAGTGAAGTTTTTATTATAATTTTTTTTTTCGTCCCCTGTTTCTGCTGGTATTGGTGTTCTATGGTATTGTTGAGTAATAGGGGGTATAGAAATTCTTTTTTTCTTTTTTTTTTACACCTGAATGCCACATAGGTGGGCAATTACAAATAAATAAATGCATAAATAAATAAGTTATAAATAGTTGTGAATAAGATGATTTCCTAATAGTTTTTTTTTTTACTATCTTTCTATGAACACTTACGTAAACTGTAGACAATTAATACTATATCGAATTAAATCTTATAAAATTGCGCTGTTTTTAAAGCATTTAAAAAATTATGTTAGCTTTAAAAATATAGAAGTAATGGAAGCTCAAAGTTGTATAAACTTTTGATATAATTACCAATTAATGAAAAAAACCTATGTATCGATATATTTCGAAAACGAAAAAAGTTACTTGATATTTTTGATCAGAAATTTTTATAGGTTTTTCTGTAGGTAGGTACTTATGCGAAACACCCTATATAAGATAAAAGGAATCAGTTTAAATGGTTCCACTTCATGGGCTTGGAATTAACCAATTAAAAGATTTATATACCAATGTAACAATATTAAAACAATACATTAAATAAATTTATGAAATGCATAATTTTTTCTCTTATGTCATATTAACTTTTAACTTAATCAAGAGTTGATTTCACAGCTTAAGGTAAATGTAGACGTTATGCATCAATTTCAATACAGTTTGCAAGGAATTATCGTCAGTATAGTTTTGTGTATCTTTTGTCGGTTACATGATAATGATTGTTGTCCAACGATATAATTACCAATTAATGAAAAAAACCTATGTATCGATATATTTCGAAAACGAAAAAAGTTACTTGATATTTTTGATCAGAAATTTTTATAGGTTTTTCTGTAGGTAGGTACTTATGCGAAACACCCTATATAAGATAAAAGGAATCAGTTTAAATGGTTCCACTTCATGGGCTTGGAATTAACCAATTAAAAGATTTATATACCAATGTAACAATATTAAAACAATACATTAAATAAATTTATGAAATGCATAATTTTTTCTCTTATGTCATATTAACTTTTAACTTAATCAAGAGTTGATTTCACAGCTTAAGGTAAATGTAGACGTTATGCATCAATTTCAATACAGTTTGCAAGGAATTATCGTCAGTATAGTTTTGTGTATCTTTTGTCGGTTACATGATAATGATTGTTGTCCAACAAGTAAGAGAAGCTCGAAGCTCATTTCACTAAGAATAGCATAGTTGGAGCATGCGGTGCTTCCATCTAGTGGCGGAATCCCTAACAATGATAACAAAAACACGAGGGGTCTGTACTATCAACACAACCTCCACGGACAGTGCATAATGTAAGGTAAACAGAGTCACGGAGTCCTTGTTTACAAACAAACTACCCTGTTCCAAGGCTTCATCCAATCTACCCCCACTTTCTAGATAATGTACACTCGGTTTACACTGCCTAATAATGAGTTTGAAGCTCAGACTGGAAGAACAAAGTTTGATCAAATTATTAACGTTCAAAAAGAGGTAAACGTTTACTTTAAAAAAATCAGTTCAACTGAGAGACCCGGAAAAGAGTTTGATAAATTTTAGCCTATATTTTTGAGCTAATTTAACACCTAAACTAGATTTTATATAGGAGTTTTATGTAGGAGAAGGACTTAAATGGTTTCATTGGGATTCAAATAAACTAAATTAAAAAACAGTTTGAATCGTTTTACAACGAATTTCAAAACTAATTTTTAATCTTTTTAAGGTAAAAAACGACAGTTTGGGTTCTTTATTCAAAAACACGTTACTAATCCTTTCAGCTAGGAAATTAAATTATTACTTCCAAAAAATATAAGTTCTTATTTTCTATAAATAACAAGTAATATATGAATTATCAATAATTAATAGATAAAAATAGTTATAAAAAATAATAGATAAAAAATAGATCAGCTTACCCTCTAAGATAATAACAGCGAAAATTTCTTTACCTGCAACAAACAAAAATAACGCATTAGAACACACTTTGTTTAGAAAATGCATACAACATTTTAAAGTATTGTATACTATTTATACAGACTATTTACTATTTATACTATTTATACAGACCGACAGACAGGAGACCAAAAATGTTCCCTGATGTGTGAAACGGATTTCTGTCTTGAAATTTTTAAAATCAGAGACA
>KZ651499.1:322179-336243 GCA_001010745.2 Gerris buenoi
AACCTCACCCTCCACAATGACCTCAACGTTCTATTCGTAATATCCATTCCCCGCTATCGCACATTCCATGAATCCCTATTAGATAATCCTAATTCTCTAGTACATCTCCTCACATCTCAACATATCCCAGACAACCGCATCCACCCCTGAAGCGACATTGCCCAAGGCCAAGGATTTATTGAACACCAAAGTTTAATCATCTTTTAAATTGCTCCAAATTTATTTTAATTGGTCATTTATTAGTAATATTATTACTACTTTATCTATCTCTAGATTTCTTATTTAAATATGTTATCTCTATTTATAAATTTAATTTTATTATGTTTCATCTATTTATCTATTTTATATTTACAACATCAACGCCAAAAAGAATAGTCACTGGATTATCACCTTTCCATACCATTCAAGCCAAATAAACAATGTTAACACTAACACTTATAGCATGTAAATCGTAGTTGTGTAATACAATTAAGATTAAAAAAAAAAAGAAAAAGCTCAACAATCCAGCAGTTGATTCCTAAAATTACTAGATTGGCTGTATACCTGACAAATAATATTTGTCTAAAGTCGACCTATCTCATTGTCAAGTGATCTAAATACTTAGCAGACCATCCATATAAACGTTGCTAGAGAGGGCACATTTACCCTCTCATTACATTAGGAGTCGGGTATTTCCTCTACTTCCTTACAATTGACAATAAATAACCTGAATAACCATTTAACCGTAAATAATCTGAACCAGCCCAATAGATTTTACTTTATTATTATAGTTGTCGAACGGGACTATATTATTATTATTATTATTATTATTATTATCATTACTATCGCTAATATTCTTAGGACCAAAGGATACCCACGTTTGTCGACAATCTCAGCGCCATTTTGAAAAGTATCTATTTCTGAACGCAATAAACCTGTAACTAATAGAAATATATATATATTTTTTTCCAGATAACAAAAAAGGACTGAGAAAATCCTCACTTTGAAACTTGTAAATAACTTTTACGTCTCAAAAGTCCAAGTTGAGAAACATAATATCTAAACAACATAATTTTTGAACACATATAAATCAATGTACTTCTTGCTGAATAAATAATAAGCACACATACAACATAGATTTTTAAGTAAAGGCGATAAACATTAAAGTGATATTTAATCAGTCAGGTATTAGTCAGTATTATTCAGGAAGAACAAATGTTTAGTTTTTGAAATCTCTTTGATAATTTTGGACAAGAAGGGGTGGATAAACCTACTTTATAATTGCAACAAAATCTCTGTTATGTAAGGTTTTAAAATTCCTTTTCATCTATAATATATAACAGAATGTTTGATAAAAACGTGTGTTTGCTAATCGATGCAGGTAATAGGAGCGGGAGCATATAAAGAGGGATTCATAGAGAAATGTTTAAAAGCAATGGTGTGGTGTTTCTATTTGTGACCGAAGCTTTGTCAATCAATATCCCCAGGTGGACGAGGACCAAGCTGTCAGATGTCATACAGTTGGTTATTCATTAATCTCACACCTGCCAAACACTCGTGCTCTCAGCACAATAACACTGTGTTAAGCACATAAAGGTCATCTGATACTTGTTTTATTTTAATCAAAACCCTTCCCACAGATGACAAGTAAAATGTTTCATTTCGCCTTTTTTCAGATCAAGTGTCTCTCAGCAAAATTTATAATCATTACAAAACGAAATGGATGATTACATAGTGGAACCGAGTTTCAGTTTGCATTACTTGAACGATACATAATAAAAAAAATTATTGAAAATTGACAAATACCCACAGAATCAAATAGTTTATCTTCTTTAAAAACTGATAATCTCTTTTCTTTTAATTTTGAACTTGTGAGATTCAAATACTTTTTGTAATCAAACATAAAAATTTGAAGTGCGCATGAACCAAAAGCTGCACTATTTTTAGGTGTTCAGAAAGTCTGAATTTTGTGACTGCACTCTTCCCATTCAACTGACTATAAAGTGTTACATTTCCCAATAAAGATCACTTCGCATTGTCCACATTACCACGTTTTAGCATAGCAACATGAACAATCACGAAGGCGAAATTCAGGGACATTTTATTTACACCATCTGAGTCATGAGCATTCAGCTGGCAACTGGAAGACCAACAGCGTTATGCTACACATTAAGAAATATTACACTCTAAAGTCCTGGATCATGAATACTGAAAAGAAGAATATTAGGTTTAGCTGAAAATCTCCAAAACAAGAAATCTGTATAAAGAAGAGTTCTCTCCGTTTTGCACTTAAACTGGTGCATAAATTTTGTCTTGCACAAGCCTTATTTCTGAAATATCTTTATACAGCTTTTNAATGTTTCATTTCGCCTTTTTTTTTTTCATATCAAGTGTCTCTCAGCAAAATTCTCATTAAAAACCGAGATGGATGATTATATAGTGGAACTGAGTTATAGTTGTATTACTTGAAGGATACATTAAAAAAAATGTATTGAAAATTGACAAATATCCACAACATCAAATAGTTTATCTTCTTTAAAAACAGATAATCTCTTTTCTTTTAATTTTCAACAACTGGGATTCTTTTTTTGATCAGACATTAAAAATTGAAGTGCGCAAAAACCAAGAGTTGCACTAGTTTCAACTTTTCACAAAGAGTGAAACTTGTGACTGCATTTTTCCCATTCAGCAGACTATAAAGTGTTAAATTTTCTAATATAGGTCACTTCTCATTGTCCACATTGCCACTTTTATCAGAGCAACATGAACGCCGACGGCTAAATTCAGGGACCTTCATTTACACCAACTCATGAGCATTCAGCAGATAACTGGAAGACCAACTGGGTTATGCTACATTGAGAAATTCTTATCTCAAAAGTCTTGGATCATGAATACAGAGAAGAAGAGTGTTAGGTTTAGCTGAAAATCTCCAAAACAAGAAATCTGTATAAGGAGGAGGGAGGGGGTCCTCTCTCCGTTTTGCACTCTAATTGGTGCATAAATTTAGTCTTGTACAAGCCTTATTTCTGAAATATCTTTACACAGGTTTTATTCCTAATTACATCTGTCATTCTTTTTCTTTTCAAGAGATAAACATGAACTGTCTCTCCACGTAAACTGAAAATTTTTATGAAAGCATTAAGCTTTAGAAGTTTTGTATTCAAGTTTAATAATAGCCATTACCTAAAAATATACCTATAAATATTATTCTTTTTCAGATTAAGTGTACAATCAATTATCTGATAATAAATATACAAATGTAAATATACGTATATACCTCAATAATGTAAATATACGTATATACCTAAAGGTCAATTAAAATACTAATTTTATGTATAATAGTTATTTATGCACCTAGGGAATAATGTAAGACATTAATTCCCGCGTGACAAAGTTGATTCCTGAGGCAAAGCCGAAGGAATCAAGGCAACTAAATCCTGAGGCGAAGCCGAGGGTATTAGAAATTTTAATTCCCGAGGCGAAGCCGAGGAATTAATACCAATTAGCTCCCGAGGCGTAGCCGAGGGAGATAATTATAACAAGGGAATAATATTGAATTATTCTTGAGGTACATACAAAATTTTATCTCCAGAAAAAGCCCTATATAAGATTTATTCAACAAAGAAAACATTATATTTCTTTATTAAACGAATTTAATACAGATANGTATAAGGAGGAGGGAGGGGGTCCTCTCTCCGTTTTGCACTCTAATTGGTGCATAAATTTAGTCTTGTACAAGCCTTATTTCTGAAATATCTTTACACAGGTTTTATTCCTAATTACATCTGTCATTCTTTTTCTTTTCAAGAGATAAACATGAACTGTCTCTCCACGTAAACTGAAAATTTTTATGAAAGCATTAAGCTTTAGAAGTTTTGTATTCAAGTTTAATAATAGCCATTACCTAAAAATATACCTATAAATATTATTCTTTTTCAGATTAAGTGTACAATCAATTATCTGATAATAAATATACAAATGTAAATATACGTATATACCTCAATAATGTAAATATACGTATATACCTAAAGGTCAATTAAAATACTAATTTTATGTATAATAGTTATTTATGCACCTAGGGAATAATGTAAGACATTAATTCCCGCGTGACAAAGTTGATTCCTGAGGCAAAGCCGAAGGAATCAAGGCAACTAAATCCTGAGGCGAAGCCGAGGGTATTAGAAATTTTAATTCCCGAGGCGAAGCCGAGGAATTAATACCAATTAGCTCCCGAGGCGTAGCCGAGGGAGATAATTATAACAAGGGAATAATATTGAATTATTCTTGAGGTACATACAAAATTTTATCTCCAGAAAAAGCCCTATATAAGATTTATTCAACAAAGAAAACATTATATTTCTTTATTAAACGAATTTAATACAGATATAAAACAATATAAATTATTTAAAGCAATTAATAATCACTTTTAAAGTAATAAAAAAATATAANTATTTAAATATGTTATCTCTATTTATAAATTTAATTTTATTATGTTTCATCTATTTATCTATTTTATATTTACAACATCAACGCCAAAAAGAATAGTCACTGGATTATCACCTTTCCATACCATTCAAGCCAAATAAACAATGTTAACACTAACACTTATAGCATGTAAATCGTAGTTGTGTAATACAATTAAGATTAAAAAAAAAAAGAAAAAGCTCAACAATCCAGCAGTTGATTCCTAAAATTACTAGATTGGCTGTATACCTGACAAATAATATTTGTCTAAAGTCGACCTATCTCATTGTCAAGTGATCTAAATACTTAGCAGACCATCCATATAAACGTTGCTATAGAGGGCACATTTACCCTCTCATTACATTAGGAGTCGGGTATTTCCTCTACTTCCTTACAATTGACAATAAATAACCTGAATAACCATTTAACCGTAAATAATCTGAACCAGCCCAATAGATTTTACTTTATTATTATAGTTGTCGAACGGGACTATATTATTATTATTATTATTATTATTATTATCATTACTATCACAGTATTGAGCCCATAAATCAATACACGCCCTTCCGAATTAGTTCTTCGAATCACGTCAGCAGACGAATTTATACGCAGTGTTTCTTTGTACATAATAAATATAAAAATAACGCAAGAAGCATTTTTATATTCACTTTTAACCTACTATATTTACTCAGTCAATAAGAAAATAAATGTTTTTGACATTTTCATGTCTTGGATATGGCACCTATATTTACTCAGTCAATAAGAAAATAAATGTTTTTGACATTTTCATGTCTTGGATATGGCACCTATATTTACTCAGTCAATAAGAAAATAATGTTTTTGACATTTTCAAGTCTTGGATATGGCACATTCACTCGAAAAGCGTTACTAAAAATCTACACAAAAAAGCGTTACACGTTTATCATGTTTACTTTTTCATAATATAGGTAGTATAAATAATGAGAAAGAATTGTGATTAAATGCAATAAATCGATAGTTACACCATCAAAATAGTATAAGCTATTTAAATTGATAGTTTGTTGTTTTTAATGTCTGCCTATGGTCCACATTCAGTAAGGAGTCGTCTATGGGCCTACACTGGTTACCCGATGAAGATGAAATTTGATTTNTCCTGGGGGGAGAACGGGAGCTCGACAGGGGACAAGTGTTCACTTAGATCCGGGGATCTCCTAAGGTAAGATCGCTCTTAGCTTTGAGTAATTTTTGGGGTAATGAGTTCCCTGCTCAGTTCAGACTTATAGTCTTTTAATGTTGTTTATTGGTTATCACTTTGTGCCACTTTTATCTGGTGACTCTAGTCTCTTTTATTGTTGTTAATATCTTGTTTAATTGAAATGTCCGAACAGTCTTGAGTAAATTTAATAAATTCTTTTATATTAGATGTCACTCCGTGTTTGTGTCTCTTTTATTTAATTTAACCTTACTTTCCCAAAAGTAATCTTGGTGCTTCGGTCTTCTTGTGGTGGATTTATCTGGTGTGTGGAATCCACTAAAGTACCTGGAAACCCAAGTTTTACACAGGGATGAAAAGACCTACTTTAGTCCCTCTAAACTAATTCAAAATCATAACTTTTTTACCCTACTGGAGATAAATATCATTTAAAAATGTAAGTATTTACACTTTGTATCGAAAGAACTTCATAGAGAATAATAAGTTAGACGCTTCGTTATCGTTTGTTATATTATTATGACAGAAACGAAGAGGGGAAAATATTACTTTAGGTGATAAGTTATAGGGATGTTTACCTTGAGAAGGATAAGAATAAGGGCGGAGTATAAGCTGAAGGTCGGGATTCCCTTGGGCTTGACAGGTCAGGACGTGTCGTGTGTCCCAGATCTCAGGAACAAAGTGAAATATGACTCAGGAGCTAAGATTTCTCATGGAACAAGAAGGTTTTTGCGTAGGAAAGTCAGGCCCTTTAAAAGCAGTTTCCCCTCAGGGGTTTATATGTTAATAACGCTAGGTGTGGCGGATGTCTGGATTCAAGCCAAGGGACTTTACAAAGTCAATACTCCGCTATGGCTAAAGGGGTTTTTACCTTTCCCTAGACCCCTAGACTGTGGAAATGAGGTGGACTGCTGGAAAGAGAACCATCTCGACACAATGCAGAGCAAACTAGATGTGAACTCCCCTAGACACCGCCCCCTTGCTATTAATCTCAAGAGCCGACAGAACCTACTAAACCATCACAACGACTTGACTTCCCCCTAAGCCTCGTTCTCTAATTAGACTGCTTCATTTAAATAGTAAAGCTAGATTAGCATCTCACCTTACATAGATAAACATCTACAGTCTTATTTCTTTTAACAAATTAACTTTTAAACGTCATATTAATAAAAACACCAGTACGTCATAAAATGTTGCAGCAAAAACTATAAAACCAAAAATGTTACACTCTGATTACGTTATTATGCATTTCAAAATAGTCTGCCGATTAATTAGCGTGGCACATATATTCATCGCATCTTATTACGTTTACTTTAATGATTTTATAACCTATTATTATTAAAAAAATTTATTTAATTTTCACCCCGTTTTTAAAATCTCTTAAAATAGTTTTAATTTTACTACGTTTTTATTAACTTGGTTTCTTGTTTGTTTGTTTGTCCGGTACAAATCTTGCAATCAAATTTTAACTAACATCCCGAGTACCTAGACATTTGAAACTTTCAGAACAGCTTAGAACACGATGACAATGCATTATGTTAATACTTTTAGTCATTTTTCAGCAGAATTTAATTCGTTTGCAGCAAGTTTGCTGTATGGAAAGTTAATTCAGAAAAAATCCACAAGTTATTTTATTTGTTTTGCCATATCCAATTATTTTGGCAATCTTCATTTTGACGGGTTTCAAATTTGTGTTTTTTTATTAGAGATAAAAATTGAATGACAGCGAAAAAGGAAAAGTAAACAAATAAATTAATTAAGTGACGTGCGACAACCATATTTAAATTCGGAACTATTTTCTTCCCAAACATTATATTATATAACAATGAAAAATATATATTAATCATTTCATATATGATTCAACAGAAAATTTGAAAACGTAGCCTATATAAAAAGTTCTTTTTATCTTGAAATTATTGCTTCTGAGCTAACCGAAGGTAACGGAAGCTATATAATCGTTCTGAAGAACGAAAATATTTTATGTCTTCTATTTCAAAAATTCCTTCAGACAACAGACAGAGACAACATTTTTGCATCCAAGGCTGTCTGTCGCTCACCAACATATATTAAAAACTAGACGTCCGATTTTAAGGAAGTTCGTATAGTTAGTTATAATTAGTTGATTGTTTGTCCCATATAAGTTTCAACCTTCTGCGCTCATTTGTTTCTCTTCCACATGCACACAAACATACATTTATTTACATCTATATCTTCAAAAGTACTCATCTGATTTGTATGAAATTTGATGGTTGGTCGAAAGTAGCCCACAGATAGCCCCAGATTAATTTCAACCGTCTGCTGCTGAAAAGGACTGTTACTTATGAAATTCCTAAATAGTTTTGTTAATAGAACCATCATAAAAACTATTCATTTACTAGACTATTCATTTTCAGGACTACATATATCACTAGGTGTGCAATGCTTGCAATATTGAGCTGAGCGTGCATTTTAATCATATTTATTTTTTTTTTTTCATTTTTTTCTATTTCACCAATAGAATGGCCCCTCATAAATGAAAATATGACAAAAGTTAACATAACAACGATAACTGTACTCTTAAAGAGCTTTCCAATGACATGCATCTTGAAGAGCATACACTATTTTAGCGAACACTTTTGTACCCTGTACCCCGTACCCCCAAGTACCAATTTCNTTTTCAGCAGAATTTAATTCGTTTGCAGCAAGTTTGCTGTATGGAAAGTTAATTCAGAAAAAATCCACAAGTTATTTTATTTGTTTTGCCATATCCAATTATTTTGGCAATCTTCATTTTGACGGGTTTCAAATTTGTGTTTTTTTATTAGAGATAAAAAATTGAATGACAGCGAAAAAGGAAAAGTAAACAAATAAATTAATTAAGTGACGTGCGACAACCATATTTAAATTCGGAACTATTTTCTTCCCTAACATTATATTATATAACAATGAAAAATATATATTAATCATTTCATATATGATTCAACAGAAAATTTGAAAACGTAGCCTATATAAAAAGTTCTTTTTATCTTGAAATTATTGCTTCTGAGCTAACCGAAGGTAACGGAAGCTATATAATCGTTCTGAAGAACGAAAATATTTTATGTCTTCTATTTCAAAAATTCCTTCAGACAACAGACAGAGACAACATTTTTGCATCCAAGGCTGTCTGTCGCTCACCAACATATATTAAAAACTAGACGTCCGATTTTAAGGAAGTTCGTATAGTTAGTTATAATTAGTTGATTGTTTGTCCCATATAAGTTTCAACCTTCTGCGCTCATTTGTTTCTCTTTCACATGCGCACAAACATACATTTATTTACACCTATATCTTCAAAAGCACTCATCTGATTTGTATGAAATTTGATGGTTGGTCGAAAGTAGCCCACAGATAGCCCCAGATTAATTTCAACCGTCTGCTGCTGAAAAGGACTGTTACTTATGAAATTCCTAAATAGTTTTGTTAATAGAACCATCATAAAAACTATTCATTTACTAGACTATTCATTTTCAGGACTACATATATCACTAGGTGTGCAATGCTTGCAATATTGAGCTGAGCGTGCATTTTAATCATATTTATTTTTTTTTTTTCATTTTTTTCTATTTCACCAATAGAATGGCCCCTCATAAATGAAAATATGACAAAAGTTAACATAACAACGATAACTGTACTCTTAAAGAGCTTTCCAATGACATGCATCTTGAAGAGCATACACTATTTTAGCGAACACTTTTGTACCCTGTACCCGGTACCCCCAAGTACCAATTTCAGATTCATACCTTCCTGTGGTTGGTCATTATGACCGTGCCGAATTTTGTGCGGATTGGTTCTAACCGTTCAGAAGAAAACTTTTGTACCCTGTACCTCGTACCCCTGCGTACCGATTTGGACCATTTCAGATTTACACCTTCCTGTGGTTGGTCACTATGACCGTGCCGAATTTTGTGCGGATCGGTTCAGCCGTTCAGGAGGAGTATTAATCATAAAAAATGCAAAGTGTAGTATAAGAGCTTCGCTTCGCTCAGCTCAATTAATTTAAATTAATAAGAATAAAATACCCTATGACGTATAGCCTGATGTAGTCAATGCATTAGATTGCGAAATTCCCTTATAATTTTATTAAAAGATAATGACAATAATAAATAAAAACTATGTAGAGTTATACGCTCTCGGTAAATGAATCTTTTTCATCTACCACCCTTGAGATCTTGATTGTGCGCATAAAAAACATTCATAAACCATACATATTCTATGCTTCAAGAGCTTACATAAATGAGAAAATGAGAAAAAGTCCAGTCATGCACCATGACTTAATGAGCGAATTTTCAAAGAAATCTGCGCATCATTGGCTAATGATAATATAGGAAAATTTTGGTTTAGAATTTGGATGGGTGAAAAAGGGGGGTAAAATGGGAAAAACATGTTTTTATGCTATTTTTGACCCTAAATGAACTTCAAAAATTCTGGCCAACGAACTCTTTCTTTCTTTTGATATTATTGAAATTTTAAAATTTGTTTGTAATTTTAAGTGCATCCTAAGGGGAGATATCGTCTGGAGTGATACATACAGGGTGTCCAAGCTAATATGGAACAGCGAAATATCTCCGGAACCATGATAGATAGAAAAATGGGGTTTTAAGGGTTCGATAAAGGCTATAAAGGCGCTTCTAAAACATATGCTGCACATTTTATGTGTTCAGCAGAAGTGTGTGAAATTTACATAATCAAAAAAAAGTGAATAGGAAGCCAAATTTTTAAGTATGGATTTAGATTCTATGGCTAAAAATAAGAATTTTTTACTCGTGGAAATTTTTTGCTCCGAGCCTTAGTTTGCCTTCTGGAGAGCCCTGAACTTGCTAAAATTGAAACTTTAAGTCCATTTTACAGCTAAACTAATGGATTTAGTAAAATAATTTAAGAGACAAAAAATTCTTATTTTTAGTTATAGAATGCTAATATATTCTTATAAACATTCATTATTGCTTTTTTATTTCACTTTTTTAGCCCTGCTGAACACCTTTTTTTAGGTAAAAAAAAAAACACTTACATATAAGGTATAAATTTGAGATTGGATTTGGATTCTATGACTAAAAAAAAGATTTTTTTGTCTCTTGAATTATTTTTCTAAATCCATTAGTTTAGCTGTAAAATGGACTTAAAGTTTCAATTTTATCAAGTTCAGGGCTCTCCAGAAGGCAAACTAATGCTCAGAGCAAAAAATTTCCAAGAGTAAAAAATTATTATTTTTAGCCATAGAATCTAAATCCAGTCTTAAAAATTTGGCTTCCTATTCACTATTTTTTAATTATGTAAATTGCACACACTTCTGCTGAACACATAAAATGTTCAGCATATGTTCTGGAAGCCTTTTTATCCTTTATCAAACCCTGAAAACCGCATCTTTCTATCTATCATGGTTCCGGAGATATTTCGCTGTTCCATATTAGCTGGGACAACCTGTATACATACATACATACATATATACATATATACATAAAAAAAAGTGTTACATTTTAGGAATCCATTCAGAATGGTCTGAAACGGATTTTCATGAAAACATTTTCATTATAACAATTTTGAAGCATTGCAATAGCTTAATTTTCTTCGAAAAATCACTAAAAGGATATTTAAACAATTTTAAATATAAATATTGTATTATTATTTAATTGGTCTCGTTAAAACTTTTATACTGCTTCCTTAGAAACTTTTATATAGCTGTTTAGATTGTGTGCCCTATGCCAAATTGAACAAACAAAGCCAANGAAAATGTTCAGCATATGTTCTAGAAGCTCCTTTTTAGCCTTTATCGAACCCTGAAAACCGCATCTTTCTATCTATCATGGTTCCGGAGATATTTCGCTGTTCCATATTAGCTGGGACAACCTGTATACATACATACATACATATATACATATATACATAAAAAAAAGTGTTACATTTTAGGAATCCATTCAGAATGGTCTGAAACGGATTTTCATGAAAACATTTTCATTATAACAATTTTGAAGCATTGCAATAGCTTAATTTTCTTCGAAAAATCACTAAAAGGATATTTAAACAATTTTAAATATAAATATTGTATTATTATTTAATTGGTCTCGTTAAAACTTTTATACTGCTTCCTTAGAAACTTTTATATAGCTGTTTAGATTGTGTGCCCTATGCCAAATTGAACAAACAAAGCCAATATTTATAACTTTTAAATTTGTTGCATTGTATAGATATAAAGCAAATTAGAAGGTTCTTTTTCTTTTACTTCATCAAACTTTAAAAAAAAAAATATTCGTACAATAATGAAATAAATTAATGATAAGCTTTAATGTATAAACTCAGGGAAATATTTTTAAAATCTTGTTTGCGAATTTATTACCATTTTTTTTTTTTTTTTTCTTTCGTTTTTTTTTTATAAAAACTTTATAATAAAAGGGTCCGGACTGGAAAAAAATATAAAAAAAGATGACAGAGAGGGGGAAAAACTGATTTATTAATTTTACTTTTAGCCAGGAAGGTAGAATAATTAAAGTCGGACAGGAAAAAAAATAAAAAACGACGAAAAAACAAAAATACCAAAATAATTGAGTTTCGAAGCTCTAAAATGAAAGCATGGTTTTATTAAATTATACGCGTAATAGGCGAGAGAAAATTCGAAGTAAAACTTAATAAAGAATTGGAAAGTTTTCAAGTCTGTGGGATATGGTGGGCAAGAAACAAACTTAGTTTTATCGAACTTCACTAGCGGTAAATATAGCAACACTTTGCAACCAAATTTAATTGCGTTTAAGAAGTAACAGCTTATTATCTCAGCCTTGTCTTTGGAGTACTTCAAAATGATTTTAAATCAAAATGAATGTATCATTTCTTGAAACTTCTTCAGATAGTTACTCCCCTTATAAAGAAAATTAGGGGACTAAAAATCTAAAGAAGGTGTACACAATGTTCTTCTTTAGACTGTTACTCCCTTTATAAAACCGAAAGAGTGATATTCCTTTGTCCCAAAGTTCATTGGGCTAAACCTCACTTTGTCTTATAATAGTTACTTAGTTTGTCATTTATAATCTAAACACACCTAAGGGAGTAACAATCTAAAGAAGTAACCATTTCTTAATAAGCCTGGCAGACTCAAAGAATATTTGCTCATATGCATAGCGATATTAAATTTAAATTCCTATCTAATCTAATTTAAATACAAAACTTTCTCAGATTGATTTTTAATCCCACAACATCAAATTTAATTAACCATTCTATATTATTAAAAATGTTTTGTAAACAAAGGCGAGTCCAGTAAGTTAGAAAGAGAAGAGCAGACGAATAAACTATATCGGTAGAAGGAGGTAGAAATATATTCTCGCCTTAAAGTGTTTTTAGACTGTCATGTCAGTCTTTAGTTTTAGTAAATTTTATGATTGATTAAATATACACTGTCTTAGTCAAATAGTCAGTATACTCGTATCTTTATAATAACAACTATATTAGATATTATTGACTGAAGATGTAGTTGTTGATAAATACAATTTTGTCCATACGCATAAGGAAGCAATAGCACAAAAGATTACAATTGATAAGAGAACAATAATGAGTAAATTTTGGCCTTCCATCGAAATTTTATCGGAGAAGTAGATTTAAGATATGGTGGTTTCCAATGTATTTATTAAGGAGTATCACAAGGTGATATTTTTGGAACTCATTTACTTTTAATATTCATAAATACGCGACACTGTGGCAAATTTTAATATTTCTTCTTCTTGGGTCAAGGCGTAGCTAACCTAAACCCTCCTTTACCAGGTAAACCGCATGTAGGTATGTAATACATTAGGTGGTAAAACCTAGTCATAGGAGAACTAGCTGCTCCAGAAACGTCAAGAGTTAGAAAGAATTAAGACAATACAAAATTCTCCAAAATGAGGACGGAGGAAATTTTGAAACAGAAGGGAGACGAAGGTACGGTGGTGGGAAAGATTGGAAACGAGCTCTCCTATAAGGTAATGGATAGGAGGATGGAGAAGAGATTCGGCCTCGAAGTTGCTGGAGTGGTCACCACCCGGCAGTAAGAGGATAGGACGTCCGAGGGCTAAGATCATTGATAAATAAAAGAGATAAAGCATCAGCACGTCGATAGAGAACGCCACCGAGTTGAGGAATAACCGGCAAATGCTGTTAAGCGGAGAGATAAGTAGTTCCAAACTAAGTGAGTATCAAATGTAATATTTATAATTAGGCAAATACTTGCAAGGTATTCCCTTTTGAGACTCTACTGCACTAACGAGAACCAGATGGCATTATGATTAACTTTAACTGATGTCTTATCGCGGGAATATTATCGTGACTAAGTCAATGTGGCATATTATGACCTTATTTCCATAATATCTTTTATATAATCGAGTAGTGTCCCAACAACGACAACAACGACTCACCTCTAAATGATTTATATCGAGTAGTGTCCCAACAACGAC
>KZ651499.1:337591-354935 GCA_001010745.2 Gerris buenoi
TGTATGCCAAATTTCGTCAAAATCGGCCCAGTAGTTTAGGCTCCAGGCGTCTGCATAGACAGACAGACGACAGACGACGGACAGACATTTTTTAAAAACCACTTTTTTGGACTCAGGGGACCTCAAAACGTGTAAATCCATCAAAATCTCAAAATCGAATTTTCGCGCCATCACAATACTTTCTCTTTATATGAGAAAGTAAAAATGTGTGCAAACGAAGAAGATGAGACTAATAATGAGCATATTTAGACCTTCCATCGAAATTTTATAGGAGAAGTAGTTTTAAGATATGGTGGTTGGCAAAAATGTTAATATAGACTCGACGGCCGACAGACATAAGACCAAAAATGACCCTAATATCTGAATAGGATTTCTGTTCAGGCGTTTTTGAAATCGGAATACAATTTTTTTTTATCAAAACGATCGTAATGTTTCCGATACCATAAGTAAGCTCGAAACCAATAACATAAGAAATCGTCCGATTCACAAAATATATAAACTAAGGAAACAAAATAAATCTAATAGTCTGAAAGAGGATAGGGAAGATCTGGACAGTACCGTTTATAAAACATATTAACCTTGAAGATAATAAAATAGCAAGTCTTAAGTAGAAGAAGCTTTAAGAATTTCCCAACTGGATTCTGATATTCTAGAAAATAAGGATACCCCCCTAAAGTATGAGTAAACGTAAGAGGTTCGGTGGAAGAGGATAGGTTGAACACGATCAATGAGGTCATCGAAGCAATTTGTTTCACGAGTACGTAGACGGAAGGCACTTCCCCCATCGCCGTGTATCCTCTCTCTCCAAAGGGTCATCTTACGAGAGCGACAAGATTAATCCAGTTTGTTAATGCCTCCGCTTTCAAATCAGCAAGGCCTTTTTGTTGCAGAAAAACCTTTCATGATTTGTGGCAGCACTGGAAATAACCGGTCATTACCATCAACACACCTCCTCTATTATCGTTAAAGACAACGACGCAACGCAGGAGCCAAGACAATGTGTTATCTCCTGCATTGCGCCCTTGCCTTTATTAGTAAAGCCAAAGGTGGGGCTATTTATGCTCCAGACTTCCCTTCAAACGCTTACGTGATTAGTCGGATTTAAACTTCCAACACGAGCCAGTATATGATCTTATGGCTATAGACACTAGTCACATCTGCTCGGTCATCAATAAATCGAGGGCAAAACGAGGCTCACTAATGATCACACCGTACTTGCTTCAGAGGTACATTGTATAAATAGGTATAGTAGGATGCCTGAAATGACAGGAACCCTACCACGAGACTTGTAAAAAGGCCTCGGTAAGGCCCTTTTTAGGGCCTTATTGAGGTTCGCACAATTGGCTCGTCCTACCCGTCCCGTCCAGTACTAGTAGTAGGATCTAAGACCTAAAAATACTACTAAACCTCTGCCTCGACTTCTACTCAGACTATAACCCTTTTACATTTCTACCCGTCATCCACCTTTAAATTTAGTCTTGTATTTTTTACTTTCCTACATACTATGTATATACCAAAAGAAATGAGAGTAGGGTAATTGAAAACTCACTTGTCTTCCAAAGCATGAATGTTAGCAATAAGTTTTCAAGGACCTCCTTTTCAATCTCCGACTGGGGCTGAAAGTGTTCATTCAGCATCGGTTATAAGCATAGGCAGCAAAGTAGCATGGTGCGATACGCTAACCCCGGGTCATTCGTTTCATAAATTAGTTTCGTTCATAATGTAGAGTTATATAAACCCTTTGGTATGTCTAAGCCTTCCTCGCGCTGTTACACCACGAATTATTTTTATGAAAAGAGAGTCTGTCAATTAGTGCGACATGTATTTTCCTCATGTACTTGAATGATAATATACTGTTACAACCAATCACTGCCTACTTTATTTAAGTTTCGCCCCTTTTCTTAAAACTGTCAAAATTTCTCCACCATAATTACAAGACTCAATAATGTTTTAAGTAAGGATGGCCAATACAGATTCAATAGATCGATCACTTTATTAATCGTTTGCCTTGAATTGATAATTTAACTCAATAAGTAAAAATCCGATTATCCCATTGGATTCTTCCCATTGGATTTTTAGATGATAGTACTCTATTTTAATAAAACATATTGCCTCTTCTACATATTTTCGCATTACGATACTTTTTATCTCTGTTAAGATGAAGTCAGGTTCAAAACTAAACGACAGACAGATAGACCCACTTACAAACAAACACGGGACAAAATCTCACGGGATGAAATCTGTCATATGGACAGATTTCTGGCTTGGAATTTTTTAAATTGGAGACATAACAATGTTTCATTCATCAGAACAATCACGTAGCTCGGAAGCAATACAATATAATTGATTGAACACATCTGACAGTTGAGAGTCTAGCCAATCAAACATTTGATTAAAGATGTTAATGTGATAATAGTCTGCNACTTTAGTTAAATTGGTAAGTTAGAAACGCTGAATAAAATAAACAAATTTACAGTTTTCCTTTTGACATGGAATAATTCAGTGGAAAATTACTTGCCAAATATTTACAAAGGTGGATTATTTACAAAGCAGATACAAAGAACCATATAAATACAACTCTTTAAGCTTTACTTGCCAACTCTTTATCACCTGAATAAATATTGTTATTTAAAAAAGTCACTCTTGAACATTTCTTTAAATTTTAATAGAAACAAAAATTAAGTTACATAAAGAGTTTTTGTAAGTATAAACACTTTTAGAATTAATTCACTTTGAAAGGTTTATTTTAAGACACGCTAACTTCAGATAACTTATTCACATTAATAAATATTTTATATACAACATAAAAATGGTCAGACAATTTGTATAAATAAATTCATGAATTATTCAAAAAGATAAAAGATAAAATCCATTTATTTCAACATCTAGTAATCATCTTTAGAGAATAACAAAAAACAAATCTGCAGTGAGGGACATAGTATTCTCGCGACCTATTATTTTACGAATTGTCAGTAGGCCGAACTTATTATTAAGAAATATTAAATTCGCGCGAACTGCTGCAATTGTGGGACAATCTGGAGACTACTTTCCACAATTTAACCAAATTTCTCCAAAATCGAGTAACTAGGTACTTTCGAGGATATAGTTGTTAATAATGAAAAATCGGTCAGAGACAACTCAGACAAACTTTCTCATATATGTACATTTAATTACTATTGGAAATTTAGGAAATTTTGAAACAGAAGGGAGACGAAGGTACGGTGGTGGGAAAGATTGGAAACGAGCTCTCCTATAAGGTAATGGATAGGAGGATGGAGAAGAGATTCGGCCTCGAAGTTGCTGGAGTGGTCACCACCCGGCAGTAAGAGGATAGGACGTCCGAGGGCTAAGATCATTGATAAATAAAAGAGATAAAGCATCAGCACGTCGATNATTACTCCAAATTAAAGTAGCCTCGTATTAAAAGGTGGACTACCATCAAATTGATTTTTCGTCTAGTACTCAGGATCATGAAAATCACATTGTCCCACCAAAAAGAGCGGGACATGGCCGCTCTCCAACGGTTTGTTTTTTTCAAATGCCTATTGCCAAGCTCGTACATCAGACGAACTTAGACAACCACACATTCTTAAAAGGCACCAAAACATTTACTTATACACAAAATTCTATCTTGATGTTAGTCAGACACTGTTTTGCACGCTATTACCTGGACTATTATGTAAATATACTTTTATACATTTTAAGCGAAAGTAAGTCTTTCAGCTATGGATATGGATGTTCCTGTAAAAGACATTTAAATTTCATTCATAGCTGAATGGCTTACTTTCGCTTAAAATGTATAAAAGTATATTCACATAATAGTCCAGGAGATAGTGTTCAAAAAAGTGTCTGACTAACATCAAGCTAGAATTTTGTGTATAAGTAAATGTTTTGGTGCCTTTTAAGAATATTTGGTCGGCTTTCGTCTGCGGGATATAACTAGGCAATAGTCACTTGAAAAAAAACAAGCCGCTGGAGAGCGGCCATGCCCTGCCCTTTTTGGTGGGTAAAGTAATTTTCATGATCCTGAATATGAAATTAGTTAGTAGACAAAAAATCAAGTTGATGATAGTTCGTCACTTAATGGGTTAGTTTCAAATATTACTCCAAATTAAAGTAGCCTCGTATTAAAAGGTGGACTACCATCAAATTGATTTTTTGTCTAGTACTCAGGATCATGAAAATCACATTGTCCACCAAAAAGAGCGGGACATGGCCGCTCTACAGCGGTTTGTTTTTTTCAAATGCATATTGGTTGTGTTATGGACGAACAAAGTCTAGTAATCTAACCAGGTTTTATATTACCAAGGTGCTCATCTAAAATACACTCACAGATGTAGAATATCTCTAAAGTGTTATTTCGACAATTACGTCAGCCAACTTCCTAGTTCAATTTTTGCCAATTTTTCAGATCTCTTTCTTCCTCCCGCTCCCTTTGGAGAAGCAATCCACAATGTGTGATGTTTAGATAATCTAAATACCTTATAATAAATATCATTACTTTATATCAACCCTTCAACTATTGGGGAAGGGAGAGAATTATCGACGTGTGAGCAAAGACAGGCTTTTACTTTTATATACAAGCATAAGGATGTTTCAGTAAATTATTACACACTAATATCATTTTAGAGATAAAGATTTTCACAGAAATGACTGCAACAATTGAAATTCCACCCATTAAAAATAACTATTATAATAAAGTGTGTAAAACTAACAAATATATTGGATTTTCTGTGAAATCCACGTCAAGAGGAGTTTAAAGTCTGACTTGTCACTTTCAATGCTGGAAGCATCTCCAGGATTGTAAGGTTAATCTTATAGTTGCTTTGAGTTGACATCACAATGCACTACACCCCTAAAGACACTGTCATCAGTGGAAACAAAACCATGGAGTTCAAACCCTTCGTGAAAAGGATATTTGCTTATATTTTGCAGTAGCACAAAATTCATAGTCAATGGTACGGTACGTAATACAAGCTGAATTAAATAAGTAATACTTGCAACAGAGAAGAAGGTAACAGCAATAATTCTCAAATTTACCTAAAACAAAAAACAAAAAATAAATAAATAACATCTGTTATATAAAACTAACTAACTACATATATTAGACTTGTCAAAGGGCCTTTACATCTATATGTAATAGATAATGTATTATACAGGGTTAGTGTGTCACTAATTATATTTTATTTTTGTATACTTTCATATTATACTTATATGATAAAAAATATAGTGGGTGTTAGGGTCCTAAATAGCTGGTTCACCGTGGTACATTTCCAAAAAAAAAATCATCCATTCCATTCTCCGATTAAAAAGAAAAAAGTCAAAAAACACGTGATAAAGAGAAGGACTCGTTGTGAAATGAACAGCGAGTGTGTAACCACTGAGTTCGCCTCGCCTCCCGACTCGTTGCAACCCTAGACTTCCAGGAATTTCCCTTTGACTCGCGCTAGAGAGACCGCTCCTGACGTGATCGCCACGAGTCGCGAGGCGATTGACGAGGCAAATGACGAGTGAGTCGTTTACACAATCGCCTCGCACCTCGCCTCGTCAATCGTGCGAATGTGTAAATGCGGCATAACAATCGCACCGGTCGGTAGTATTTAGTTTAGAAAGTATTTTAATTTTTTTTTCATCGAAAATGGACGATACGAAATTAATTTGAATTAGCGACTAAAAAAATGTGTATAAAAGCTCATTTTATTACAGATATTTTTTTTTAGTGAAAAGCTTAATAACATAAAATGCATAAAGAAGTATGGTAATCGTCGCATTTTGTGACTTTTGATTTGAAATTTCCACTAGCGCATCTTTTCCTTTTCTTCCCTTCACTGTAAACTATGATGATTCGCCCTTCAAGTCGTATAGTGACGTCTGTGGTCTAACGGAGATGTTGTTCTTTAAAATATGGGCGTTCGCAAAAATGTTAAAAGGTTGGAACAAAACTAAAATTGTTCTCTGATGTCTGAAACGAATGCTTGTGAAGAAAATTTGAATTGGTAGACATTAAAACAAAATTCGTACTACATAATGATAAAAATTCGTAACGGATGCGGTAAAATCGGAAGCAAAACAAACAAGAAAGCAAGCTAATAAAAACGTAGTAAAATTGATATTGGACAATCTATGCGGGCTAATTGAATAATGTAAAAATTTCATTAAATTCGGATGATTATAATTTTAAAAAAAATACTAATGTTACAAACTATTTAGCGCTTGCTTAAAGGTGGCGTGTCAAAGCGATGACTGAGACTATAGTCGCGTGACGCTTTATCTTAATGGCACGTGAGTGGCCGCGCGTCAGAGTAACTCCAGAGAGGTGGCTCGAGGCGGACGACTTGACTGCCATCTCAAGCAGTCAAGTCGTAATACCGCATTTACACATTCGCGCTCGTGACTCTCCTCGCGGTTCGCCGGAAGTCGTAGTCTAATTTTTCCACTCGTCCCCACAACACGAATGGCCATTTACACATTCGCGCTCGCGACTCGCCTNCAAAGATAGATGTTGAAGGCAAGATAGAATTAATAATTGAAGACTTATTGTGAGGTCAGCTACCCTGTATTGTCCTGTTGCTATCTACCGTGACACGAGGAGATACAATTATCGGATCATAGTGTTAATTAAATCTTCAAACCCTTATTATTTTGCATGTTTTCATATCACATCATACGACTCTTTGAACTCCAAATATAAGAATGAGGAAACAAGTCACTGAGTATAATAAAACTACCAATAATAATAAAACTTTATTATTGGTAATTAAAAAGAGCGTAGCGAGTTTCTTTCACAATTGTTCACGCTTGAGACGATAACATAGGTAAACGTTGAATGAATAGTTAAAATATGGTACGTATATAAAATCTACGTTATCATTAACAAGCTTCAAAACATATATTGTTGTTTCAGGACTTGAAAACACTATCTTTATCTATTGAACGAGATAATATTGTTTAATACTCACACTCGTGTGTAGTACATATACATATATGTATATAAATGGAGATAATTATGAGGGCAAACAAACATTTAGATGAATTTACTCGTTTAACTTCCCTGTTTGTATGATGGTTATGTTAACGAAACTATTTTGGCATTTCATTACATACCTAATAAATCAGAATAATTAACACAGTCCTTTTCAACTGGGCTTCTTTCGACGAACCATCAAATTGCATACAAATTAGATAAGTACTTCTGAAGATATAGGTGTAAATAAATGTATGTTTGTGCGCATGTGAAAGAGAAACAAATGAGCGCAGAATGTTCAAACTTAAGGTGCGTTTACACCTGACATTTATTGCATGATTTTTATGTTAGACAGAAATCTCAGAAGTCTGAGATCTACTCTCAGCTGTAAGTGTCGACACTTCTATACCAACAGATGTAAACACCGATTATTTGAAAATTCAAACTCCTCTTCGTACATTTATTGCAAATTTAAGCATTGCGAGAAGTGTCAGACATAAATCTTAAGCATTTTCTCTGATGTAAACACTCAATGCGATTTCTGTCTGATACTTGACATTTATTGCCGGAGATAAGTGTCAGGTGTAAACGCACCTTCATATTTACTCGAAACTTATCGCAGAATGAAAAAATTAGACGGAAGGCCAACCTCTGCGATATCTCTCAGAGGANAAGCTCGGAAATGGATCGAACAATTTTATAGGACATTCTCCCCGTCGACAGAATAAAAATCCGAAATAACGCCCAGTCGTTACATGTTTCTTCTACGAAAAGATAACTTTCGGAAATAACGAAACAGAAGAATAGTGACATAACTCGAAATACATCCTTAACCCAAACAACAGAGCAATCGATATCACAAAACAAGAAACCTCTCAGATTGTTAGATACAAAATAACTTAACTACAATATGTTTCCTATAAATGCTTCGACTTCATCACATAAAATGGAAACCTTTTTATTTTAACGGCCAGAATAAGTGGTGATTTATATGGACTTGGCAATAAACATGTTACTTTATGTAAATTATACGGAGATAAAGTATTAAAGTTAGTTTAGCGTTATAAAATATAAGCCGATGTTTAACTTGACGAGTAAAATATTTAAGTGCTAAAAGTCATTCGAACTTAGAATCATAAAGCTTTTATTAAGTGCTTATATTTTATACGAGATGTTACTTAAGCAGAAAGCATCGTCAATACTAAAATTTGGTTTATATGATATGTTTACAGCAAAATTTATTTCAAAAAAGATTGAATACAATTATTTAGTCTAAACTAAAAGAAGTGCTGCAAATTTATATTAAAGGTATTTTTAGTCAATTTTTAGGGTCCATAGGCAAAAACGAGTTCCCTAAGAAACTTCTGCGCTTGTCAGTCTGTCAATAACGCATCTGATCTCTGAAAGTACCTGGCAGGTACTTTCAGACTACCTGCCACAACAATTTGAAACTTACCTACTTCGAGACTATAGGATAGTCTCGGGTTGTGTTATGGACGAACAAAGTCTAGTAATCTAACCAGGTTTTATATTACCAAGGTGCTCATCTAAAATACACGCGCAGATGTAGAATATCTCTAAAGTGTTANATGAGAAAGTTTTATTGTAGTCTTCGAGTTGATCGTATCGATTTGCTATGACCTGTCGTCAGTGTCCAATGATGTTCGATCTAAATCAGTGAGACCGTTTTATATAAATTTATGTTTGAAAGCATAGTCGTAGATCAATCTTCGTTATCATTTTAAGTTCTCTTGGTAGAAAAGAAGTAATGACTTCATTATCGAGGAAAATGTAAAATTGTTTTCACTTTCAATTGACTTTTGTTTTCTAAAGAAGCAGGTAGAAAAGTCACAATACCGAGAAATAGAAGGTTTCTTTTGGTTTATTAGGGCTTACCTCTGTTTCCAAAGGCCTATAGAATTCTCAACCTTACAGAATTTTATAGCTCTTTGATAGGGAGCGATACCGCAACTACCCTGCTCCATCCTATCAGGCCTCCGTAACGACTTCACGAATCATTACCTACCCCGTTTCAGTAAAAGTTTATACAAAGTCTGGTAAGTTTCGGCAAAAGAAGGTCTTGTTAAGTATGTAAAGAAAATATATTGATTTATTAGTAATGTATTTTGTATTTTATCTACGATTGATACGTAATACAAACATTGTATCTCTGTTTAGATTCGTAGAAATTGATTCTTTATACGGGGTTAGTGTGTCACTAATATTAGGCATGTCAAAGGGCTTTTACATTTATACGTAATAGATAATGTATTATACGAGGTTAGGGTGTCACTACCTTTAGGCATGTCAGTTAGTATGCCGCTCCAACACCTCCACCGCCCGGAATTTGAGAGTAATATCGGATAGATTTTTAAATTTTACAATTAACTTCTTATATTTTAAATCTTAATTCAGCATGGGCGTTGTAAATGAAATCTTCGTTACTTCAAGTACCTTGATTTTGTATTAAAGTGGCTATGATGATGTTTCGAAAACTGAATTTTAATTAAAACTTTTACATTTAAAATTTCTTTGACTTTCATCATGATAAAGGGGATTATCTGTGAAGCTACGCCGGTAAAAAGATTCTGCTCTTTGTAACGCCTTAATCAAATCCAGCTCGTGATTTATCGAGTTAAAAAGTTTTTCTTATAGCATAAAAAAGAGAAAAAATATTAATCAGATAATTTCCATATAAAATTCGAATTTTCAAGATCATTTTACAAAATTACTTTTTTTTTCAAATAATGCTTCTAGTTCTTTTTCTTTTTAGTTGGATTCCCAGATGGGAACGAGTTTATCGAAGAAGGATTTATTTTTATCCACTGCTTCGCTCAATTGCCGGAAGCAATTTTGAAAACCAACTTTAGTAAAAGTTAAAGTCGACGAAGCATAAACTTGGGAACAACAAAGTAAACTGAAATTGAAGACCAAAAACTTTGTAACGATGTTATTCTTGGTCCTAGCCTCATCAACTAGATACTTTTAGACTTTGCCCTCCTCAAAAAGGAATTTTCGTTAAATTTTCGAGTAAAGTCTTTAAAGTCTTTGAACTTTACATCAACGTTGAAATTTGTGGGTAATTTTCGTCTCGGATNTTAGAGAAGGGGATATTAAATTCAGTTTTATACATTTTAGCAACCAATGATTGATTTATATATTTTTTTATAATTCCGGGTATATTTTAAGTCAAGTTAAAATTGATTACAAATCAACATCGGATAACTTAAAAAATGATTTAAACGAATAAAAACCATCAACTTTCGTCTGAACGCTGTTAAATGTACAATTTTTTCGAGTCGAGAAGTATAATTTTGTAGAGAGTAACTCTGAATATAGATCAAGAAGAAATTAACAATCTATTAATTGGAATGTTAAGTATCTTTGTCCATTCTTTCCCCCTTTATATTATGGAGTTTTGGAAGAGGAGTTGGGCAGGAAAAAGAGGTTGAAGACAGGGAAAATCAATGAATAGGTGATTAATAACTCTTCTAGACTTGCTTCCATTTATTTATTACATTCCAAACATTATTTATTGAAGTCGAGTGCAAGTCTATCTGCTTTACTTTTAGCTTCTTTGTCAGCTAAAGAATACAAATAACAAATAACTACCTCTTTTTCTAAAGATTTATATGAGATAGAAAACTCTATATAGAGTCGGTAAAACTTAAAAAGACAATTTATTATCTTTTTATTATCAACATTTCATAAGAAATCTAAGTTTAATGTATCAAATACAGTACTTTGACAAGAAGTTTTCTTCGCTTATGCAACGCGTCCCGATGATGAAACATTTAAATAAACTTTTTATTTATAAGGATTGTGTTTTGTATAGTTTGAAATCCTTTATTCTTTCTGCACCTGCTTTTAGCAAAGTTTTACCTCAAATATAGATAAGACAGGCTTGACGACAAAAGAAACTTAGTATTTCATATCAATCAACAGATAACAAATAAACTCCTCCTTATTTATAACTCTAGAATTACATAATTAAACGTTTTTCGTCGGTCTAAAGCGGTATTAACACATGGGAGTTCACGAATCTTGGTTCGCAAGAACCAAGTTCGCCTGTATGTAAAGGTTAACAAGTCCGATTCGTGATGAACCTGGTTTCCATGCGTATAGAGGAAGTTTAGACTTAATTATTATCAATTAATAGGGAGCCAGCGTGACCAAGGGCCTTAAGGCGCTCGCTCAGCTATCAATAAGTCGAGGCAACTCGAGATCGTGGGTTCGATCCCGTGCTATGATACTCTGAATTGTTTCAATGAATCGTGGACGGTGCAGGGCGAGGGACACCCCCTATGGGGCACTCTTTCCTCACTCATTGATGTGGTCCGATCCGTGTCATGTTGATGTGATTTGTATCTATGGTTCGAGGACGGAGCAGACGGACACCCCCTATGGGGTACTCTTCCTCCACGCNTTTGTAGTTCGACAGCTCTAAATGTAACTACTATTATTATAGCTCTGAGTTTTTAAATTAATTTATATTAATATTTGTACATATAAACTTATCTTGTCCTCCAAAAAGTTTAATAAAATCTTCATCACAATATGAATTAAAAAAAATATAAAACCTCATATAAATCGGAACCATGTAGAAAATTGTTTAGAACGCCAAGATATCAAGAAAATAGAAAATTTTAAGTTGGCTTTAATAGTTTTGAAATTATAAGGTATATTTTCTATTACTCGAAAAGTGGGGCAGACGTGGTAAAAAATTAATCGTATGCACACTTATCAATTTTATGTCAAATATACTCTAAATTTTCTATAGAATATTTATTTTGAACTCTTTAGACAATAGCCAATTAAATAAAAAGAAAAGGTTTGTATTTCAGACGAAGTTTTTTACCAAAATTTGCAAAGTAAATATAATTGATATGTTCGATATGCATGCATATTGTTTATTTCCACAGTACATAATTTACTGAATTAAAAATGGATTTCTAGATATTCCATTTCCATTACCACAAAGTTGTCTTTAATAATGCCTGACTTACATTTTCAGATACATATTCTAATTTACAAGGCGTAGAAAAATATTCTAATTTACAAAGGCAGTTAGAAAATAATTAAGAGTTTTAAAATACATAATGTAAATTAAGAGAAAAGGAGAGAAGATTCCAAGCCTCTTGTCAAAGTAATTAAATTAAAATTATAATACAAAGGTATAAATGGTTTGCATTCCCCGTTACCATTTTAATCTTTCCTATAGTTCGGGAAAATTTAATCTCGCGTTGCCATTTTACCTGCGGTTTTGAGAAAAGGCTTCGGATACCATCAGTCATCTCAGATTTACCTCCTCTCACGCGGAGAAGTTATATGATATGAAAAACCGCAAGGTCTGGATGGTTTCGAACGGTTTTATATGAAAACCAAGGGTATCCTCTGTCGAGAATCATACCATATGAAATATAACTATAAAGCCCAGACTTTTCCGCATAATGGTTCCCTGCAGAACTAACGCCGTTTTCTCAATGAGCAAGAGAAAACTCATCCTGGAAAAACAGGGAGCCTAACGAGTTACCACACGCGAAACGAGCAGAAACGAATTAGATATCCAACACCCGGAGGCTATATCTCTTCCTCATCTAACCGTACATACAGAGAACATACTCATATGCTTTTATACTTTCCCACAGCTCAAACTAGATTCAATTTATGTTACGTTCATGCCCACCAAATCAACCTTCATGCCTTTCTAACTAGAATAAAAGAAACCGGAAAACGAGATTCCAAAAAAAGATTAAAGTACCTCAAAACCTTTTTTAAATTAAAGTAAAAATGACTATACAAAAATAAACTTGAAGGGAAAACTTTTCCTCTCGAAATTCTAAATAAATAAAATGTTTTTATCAAGTTTCTAAAGTATTCAAAACATTAAAAACCAAGTTACGTACGGAGGCCTACAAAAGGCATTCAGTAAGTTTAGGTTTAGAAAAGTATTTTATAGGGGAATTTATTCGGTGTGCTTTCGGAGGCAAAAATGGGTTCTCTTTGAAAAGTCCTAACAACAATAATCGAGGTTCGATTCCCACAAAGGAGACTTTTGAAATGACTATATTTAGTGACCGACATTGCTGTTATTTGGAAAGATAGGGGGAAAATATGCAGATTTGTTTCTTTGCGTTCTCATGTCGCAATTAAATTAAATTAAATGTCACATTACTTCTAATATTATCTATATATTTCGTGCTGGGTCTTCGTCTGAACGTCGAACCGCATAAAGCTTATTGAAACGACACCCTCTATCGTTTCAAGCCTAATATTTGTTTAATCGTTAAGCATTAAGCTACAACGCTTTAACTTAAGATTAATTAAGCCCAAGACGAATCCAAAAATCCCTCATTCACTAAAATCGGTTCAATAGTTTAGGCTGTAGGTGCGTCAACGTTAAAATTACTGTTCGCTCGGCAAGCTTGGTTTCTCGCTCCGTGTTCAGCGTAGGAATGAGATATCTAAATGTTTTTGAAGTAGGAATGCACTAGGGCCCTAGGCGAATCCAACAAGCCCTTATTCATTAAAATCGGTTCACTAGTTTAGGCTGTAGGAGCGTCAACGTAAAATGAAGGAAGAATAAGAAGAATTAGAATTATCAAAACTACCATTTTCGAACCTATTTTTCTCTACTTCTACATGACTCATTTTGACCTTTTTTTTATTTTGACCTACAGGACACGGCCTTCAAAGATATTAAAAAATATTTAGGTAGCTTGTACGTATTTCTCGCTGCAGATCCTCAAAAACCTAGCTTGTCACCTACAGTATATAATATATATAATGGCAGCTTTTGTGAAATTTTGACTTGGCGGTGCGGAACGCTATTGAGTTTTCTAAAAACACTTTTCATTAAAAATTAAAAAAAAATCAGTCCCAGAGAACTCAAAGTTTAACTCAATTAGTTGAGAACTCAAATTCTTTTCTTTAAAAAAAAAAAATATACATTTGTACTCATGACGTCCTCCTCTTTTATTGAACATCATATAGAGTGAGCGTGAGTTTCCCCGTTAAAAAGTGTAACCCCTTGTTTTTAAGGGTCTTTTGGGGCTTCCCTATAATTTTCCTGTTTTCATTAAAAGTAGTAATTTTGTATTACACAGAACATAATTACTAAGTTACAACGTTTGTACATTTATTTGGTAGGTAAATTCGGAGAACAGATGCGACAGTCAAACGCAGGAAATGATAAAGGTCCTCAGTTTTCCTCATCTTTTAATATGTATACGTATATACATAATTTTAATAATAATTAGTGTTACTATAGGACTGTATTATGTCACCATACCAAAGGAGGAATAATGAAGCGGGTTGTTTGCTGTAGGCCTGTTGTTTCTCTTAAAGGCTTAGTGGAGTTCCGCAGGGGGACACGTTCTCTCTGCGGTTATAAGTATAACATAAATACTTCCTCATAACTTTGTTATACTTGCTCATAACTTTGTTCTACTTACCTTACAAATAAATTTACCTTTGTTAGCTTAATTCAGATTACGCTAGTAAATTATTTAATACGCCAATATTAGCTTAACTAATTCAACTCAATACTTAATTGTTTTACTTCAAGATTATAACCGTATTATAAACGCTTCAAAACGTATTTATTGCAATAAGCTCTACTATATAATCAATGTTTTAATAATTATTTTATTGGATTTATGATAATCCAAATAGCCTTTACTTTTATCTAATTAATTTATGTAATTTACTAATTAAATGTGTTTTTGTTTTTTTGGGATATTTTGTTTATAAGATTTTTTTTTACCTAATAAAATAATATAAAATGGTTTTGACATTTTTTTTTTTTTTCGAACCAACTAAACTTAATTAAGGTTAAAAGCTTATTTTAATAACATAGCACGTAACGACAGACGGAGTAAAATAATACACATAGTATGATTATATAATGTATTAAAAGTATTTAGTACATTGTATTAGTAGCTTCTGGGGCCTTTGACGTAGAAGATTTAATTTCACCTGGATTTTTATTATCCCATGATATTGCTGGTTTAGTATACCCCATAAGTATATTACGTGTATGTATTTGTGCGTGTTAACGTTAATCCTGAAAGTACTAAAAACTAGAATTTGCTTGTTATTCTTCGAAATTACTTAAAACTGGAATTTCAGTCAGAAGTAGTCTTAGCAAAGGGATTTCGTCAAAACCGATATTTAAGAGTTAGGACTAGAATTCCCTGTAAATATAAGTTTATATAGGCCAAAATATTGTTAGCAAAAATGGAGCAGTTAGTGCCTGTCTCAACTTGGATTATTTGTTTATTTTTCCGTGTTTAATAATGATTAAGAAACGATGATGAGTTAGGAACGCTTCTAGCACAATTACTTCAGTTTAAAATTGATTAAAAACAGACTATTCTTTAATGACACTGAAGACTTAATTTATATTTTCAGTTTTAACTGAATTTGCTTGTTATTCTTCGAAATTACTTAAAACTGGAATTTCAGTCAGAAGTAGTATTAGCAAAGGGATTTCGTCAAAACCGATATTTAAGAGTTAGGACTAGAATTCCCTGTAAATATAAGTTTATATAGGCCAAAATATTGTTAGCAAAAATGGAGCAGTTAGTGCCTGTCTCAACTTAGATTATTTGTTTATTTTTCCGTGTTTAATAATGATTAAGAAACGATGATGAGTTAGGAACGCTTCTAGCACAATTACTTCAGTTTAAAATTGATTAAAAACAGACTATTCTTTAATGACACTGAAGACTTAATTTATATTTTCAGTTATATTGTTCAACGGAACCATATTATATTATGTTCCGACCAAAAAAATAACATTAGAAATAAAACGATAAACCCAGCGACTATCCTAATGATTGTAATTGTAATTTACTTGGTCAAATAACTCTGGAAAACTATAATAAACTTGTATCTTTAATCAGATCATGCCTGCATATCTATCAAGTCATCCTGGCCCCTTTACCTGATATCTGTAAGAAGAATGCGGTTCGAAACTCATTTTTTACGTTTCTTCCTTTGAAAGGTTTCACACATTGATAAGAAGACATTTACTATTTCCTTGGCTATGTTGCCAAACGTTCTATTCCTGTCTCAACCTCCGAGAATTACAGCAACAAAGTTTATTCAATGGCTTCTAAAATGTCTTTAGCAGGCACGAAATTCATCAACAGTGTAATTTCATTATGGTATGTCTTTTAAAAGTTATTAAAAAAAAAAAAAAATTGAAATTGGATATAGATATTTTAAATATAAAATAAAGAAATTACAAAAATATTGTGCCTTGTAACATGGTAGTTAAATGTTACAATTAATTGTACTGAGAAACATTTTTAAATAAGAGTTATACCATGCAGTATCACAATTAATTTTACCACTGTTGTTATTTTTTATTCTGAGGATGTGCCATCGAGTATAACAATCATACTGGGGCAGTGTGGTGCAGCCTCAAACAAATCCTGAAAGTGTTTACTACATGCAGCCAATATCACTTTGTGTGCTTTGAATGTCACACCTAAAACAAAACAAAAAGGAAAAAAAATGTAAAATTATAATTATAATATCAAATAGCTACTTCAGGAATAGAACCAAATCGACATTTTTTTTTTTTTGAAACTATTGTTTTATATTTCACCTTCGCAGAAGAGAGTGACATCAGTAAGACTTTCAGATTTGAATAGGCTGTCGAAAGTTGACACCAGGTTGTTCCCGAAGCTGTTCCATTTGAGACAGAACTGCTGCTGTGGATCCATGTCCAATCTGCAAACTCCTGTCCTTATCTATAACCACGAATAAGATCATTAAAAAAAGGCAAAGCTTTAGTGACAGTTTCACAAACACTCTATTATTCTCAAACTTCAAGATTGTGCCTTGACAACAATTAAGCTCACACATACAACAATACTTAGCTTGCTTTATGAAAATATCCTTTTATCCCTATTTTTTTTATTATCAATGATAGAAGCAGTTGTGAAAAAGCCTCCTTTATTATTGCAAGTAGTTATTGGGTTTTTAGTACAACTCATTCATAGGGAACATAATAAAACAATAAGTGTAAAATTTTCAGTTTATCGAGATACCACAATATCAAATGTCTTGTTGAACTCATCACCATTTAACTGACAATTGCTAGTTTAAAGCTCACTGATGATGACCAACAAATTGTGAGAAATTTATATTTATCAAAAATGTTGTAATAGAGTTTGCTAGCTAAACCACAAGTCTTATTTACTCAATAGTACTAAGTTTATAGATGCATAAATTAAAGCTGGAAAAAAAAAAAAATCTTTCTAAATTAATTTGTCATCTTCAAATTCAGTTATATAACTATCAAAAGTTACAAGTTCAAAAAAAGGGCCTTAGGAAGCAAAAAGTAAATGGGGGAAAAAAGGTTTGACC
>KZ651499.1:378654-391662 GCA_001010745.2 Gerris buenoi
TTATAAATATTAATATTGTAACAAAGTAACATGGAAATTAAAAAAAAAAAAATTAAATAAATAAATCACTCTCATATTATTTGAAGGAGTCTCACAAAATGAAAAGTTTATTTTAATCATTTATCTTAATCTGTCATGAATATTACATTATAATTAAGTTTGATAATCAGAGTAATCTTTTTTAAATTTTAAAACTAGATTCATAATATTTAATTAAATAGATGTTATTCCTGGTCTAATTTTAAGTTTAAGTTAAAATATTTGTTATTATTTATATATTTATTTTAACGCCACTAGTAAATTTTTTATTTAGCAATATTAATATAGCTACATATTAATAATTGAACGAGCGTAAGTGACTTTTTGGAACGAAGTTCCTTATGGCACGTTCGGAGCCTGGGAGTGAATCCGAAAAAAACGACCAAAATCACCATCACAAAATAACAGTCATGAAATCATCGTCACGCGAAATCCGTCACGAAATATCTACCGATGACGATAACTTGAGTAAAAGATCACCGAGTTAGTTGAAATTTGGTACACATGTTTTACCAATGCCCAGGCTGAGTAATGTTGGAAAACGTTATCCGTCCAAGCGTTCACGCGCAACGCTCGCGTAAATGTAAGCTTCAAAAAGACGGGAAAAAATGTTATTATGGAACCCTGTAACTTGTTTTGTTTATTTTTGTTATATGTCACTTGGTTTTATAAATATCGAAAATAAATCGTAGTTAACAGTTTATACGTCTTTAACATTTTATGAGATTTTATAATTTATATTTAATGAAAAATGTAAGGAACTTCGTTCCTACCGGGTGTCCCGCGACACCACACGTATTTTATTTCAGACTTGAAAATTTCAAAAGTTTGTTTGTTTAAAAAATGTAATCTAATGAATCTATCTGGCGTAAAATTTGACCAACTTAATAAAATTATATTTTGTTTGGTATTTTTGTAATAACTATAAAGTTTTTGGAACTTTTACACTTAATAAATAATAGATAGCGAACGACTAAATTAAAAGTTTTTAGCCAGCATAAAATGTTAGAGCCTAAACTACTTGCAGATAATAGATAACGATAACATTTTCAGCATACATGGTTAGAAGAAATCAAACCCACAATTTAAGTAATGCATTTTAGGGCGCTACTGAATTTGTTTGTATTATGACGCTGGGTCAACCTAAATGGCAAACGTTAAACGAATAAGGTGAATTATTCCATGTGGCGGTGAATTGTAATATGAGACTATTGAGGCAAGAAAAGGTTCTTCCAAATAGCAAGTGGTACTTTTCCCACCAAAGTTCTGAACCAAAACTCTGGCTCTTACGCAGTAAGCAGGCTTAAATCTCTGCAACCTAGTGGTTTAACCTACTAATACCATTTCTCTAAAGCAACCCCTACACGACTGACGATTGACACGACCTTCAAGCCACCTTGGGGCCCATCAAGCATCCCATCAATCTTTTCATCAACACTCATTTGTAGAAGAGTTTTCGATTAGTGAACAGCTCCTCCAGGACTGTAGTGAATCATTATTGTGTAGATACCATGGTTTTGAATCAGGATTTGGAGTGTCAAGCAGGATTGCTTCATCAAAATTGCTCTCCGGTTTGACCCATTCAACTTTCCATCAATCTCCGTCAAGGCTTGACTCAGGCATCATACGGGTTCCTAGACTATCAATCATCCTTGACACCATTGCTTGACGCAATGTTTTGATCAAGCGGCTTGATCGTGTAGGGGCTGCTTAAGGCCTGTATCATCAAACCTGCTTAGAATGAGCCACGTTTAAATTTTAAATATTTATATAAGGTTAAGGAAAATTGAGATAATTTATAAAGCAAAATGAAAGGCCAATGACAATGAATGAAAATGCTAATGACAAAATGAAAGGCCTAAAATAGCTATAAGCAACTCGCTGTCGGAATGTAATTCCTTACTTTATCAATCGCTTCAAGGCAATTAAGCGATAGATCAAAGCAATTCAGGCTCAAAGAACCAATACCGAGGTTATAAACTAATTTACAATGGAATTCTCAAGTCAAAATGAACAAATAATTCGGCAATTTCTCGTTTAATTCTCTCAAGGATTCCTTCAACTAGAATTAAATTATAATTAAAAAAAAGGAAGATGAAAGCAAATAAATGTTCCATTATCACTGGTAGATAATCATTTAGAATATAAATTAACAGGGTATTTTAGTGAATGTCAACAATAAATAGATGTATAAGAATTAGTTTATTAAACTAAACGAGCCCCCAGAGCAGAACAATATACATGTTCAGCATAACTCCCGTCTTATAGGTACCAGCTTTAGCCTTCTAGGAGTCTATGTGAGCATTTTACTTTTTCATATACTTTTTCGTAAATAAGAAAAATTGTCAAAAAAAAAATAGAGCAATCATATAAAGGTCTATTTATGTTAGAAAGGGCTGGGCACGTGAGCTGTCCGGCTAGAGTGTTAATGCTATACCAAGATCTAAGTACGAGTTAAGTTGACGTAAATTGTCTTTTACAAGGGGAAAAGGGGAAATGAATTTTGCTTTTTAAGACACCACGGTAAAAAAAACAAAAAATCGAAAAAGTCTGAGTTGTAAATTGCAGGTTCGGTTAAGACCAAATCGCCCCGCACCGCTCGTATGTGGTATGCTCAGATGGTCCGGTGTGGCTCGGCAACCTCAACTGGTTTTGCACAAGTTTAAAAACCTCGCCAGGAAGCCCTTGGCACGGCCTTTTCGTGTGAGGCCAATCCCTACGCAAAATATAAGAAAAAATCCCGTCAAGTACTTGCCAGCAAGTTACTAAAAGGGTTTCTTCGGTCATAAGAATTAATTATAATTATTATTATATTTTTTTTTAAACAAAAACATTTATTGTTCACTTTAAAAAATCAAGATGTGCATACATTATTATTCTTTACTATCTTCGGTATGCGCTTATTGAATTCTTTTAGGGGTTAAATGGCCGCCAATTTGGAAAGACGATATATTTTTGTGAACCAAATTTTAATACCTTTTAAAAGATACCTAACTTCGATTTTTCAAATCACAAAAATTTTAAGGCCCCCTAGTTACGCCCCAAAAAATTTTAAGAATTTACTTTTTTATATCAACTCCCGGAAATATCATTGGACCACAAGGACGCATATTTTTTGTGTATTTGCCTTATTTTTAGGACCAGTCCTATTGGGCTAGCGGGGAGGGGATATTTTTTTTTTTTGCGTTTTCTTTTAATTTTTAGGGGGTAAAGTGGCCGCCAATTTGGAAACAAAATATATTTTTGTGAACCAAATTTCAATACCTTTCAAATGATACCCAACTTCAATATTTCAAATCACAAAAAATGTTTGGCCCCCTAGTTACGCACCCCCAAAATTTTTAAAAATTAACTTTTTTATATCAACTCCCGGAAATATCATTGGACCACAGAGACGCATATTTTTTGTCTTTGCCTTCTTTTTAAGACCTGTACTATTGGGCTAGCGGGGGGGGACATTTTTTTGCGTTTTGTTTTAATTTTTAGGGGGGTAAAATGGCCGCCAATTTGGAAACAAAATATATATTTGTGAAACAAATTTTAATGCCTTTCAAATGATACCCAACTTCGATTTTTCAAATCATTAAATATTGGGGCCCCCTAGTTACGCCCCCTAAAAATTCTAAAATTTTACTTTCATTAAATCAACTCCCGGAAATTTTATTGGATTACAGAGATTTATATTTATGTATTTTTGCCTTTTTTAGGACCTATTCTAATGGGGTAGTGCAGGGGGGGTAAATTTTGGGTTTGTTTGAATTTTTTGGGGGGTAAAATGGCCGCCATTTTGAAAATGCGATACATATTTGTAATCTACATTTCAATACCTTTGAAATGATACCCAACTTGAAAATTACAAAAAATGTAAAATATTGCGCGGTGATCGCAATTGATCGCAGATCGCAGAAATTTGGAGTGTTAAAGTTCGCAATAGGTTTTCTGTTTTTGGGCAAAAAAGTTTAACTTATATACCAAATTTCAAGTCAATAGCGTCAGTAGGTTGGGAGATATACTCCAAGTTGCGACGGACGGACTACCAAAAGCATAAGGGTTTCTAGGACGACCTCGAAACCCTAATAAAAGAATAAATAAGAAATAAATAAAATATAACAGCTTTAGCTCTTATAAAAAAATTTTTCGGGTTCGAAATATTACTGGAAGAGATAAAAAATCAATTCAAACAGTTCCTATGGTCATAACTGGCGGTGGTGTTGACCCACCTCCTTGACCCACTCAATCTATTCTTCACCACCTATTTTTTTAAAATAATAAAATATTGATATTCATATTGAAATCAGGCTTTATACCGCATGAATATTAATGTAGGCATTAATAGAAACATCGTCGACAGTTTTTTTTTTTTTCATTCCACAATAAAAAGACAATACTTTTTATTTACAGGAACCACAATAAAAGTGATTTAGGTTGATTTTTACTAATAAATAGATAAATGAATAAATTGATAGATAACTAAATAGATAACAGATAGATGTTACATTTGCATGGAATTAATATAGATCATATTTGTTAATTATGATTAAATGTATAATATATTATAGATGTTTTGCTTGAAAGGGCTTGAACATCATTTATAAAATATATAGAATTCCGTCATATTATCTAAACGCGCATCAGGAGTTGTAATATATATCAGCAATATCTGTTGCTGTTGCAACAGATATGTTGTCAGTATTAGACAACAGTATAACAGCGATTCACGGAATGTTGCAGCTCTGTCAGATGTCTAAATAGTTTAAAGGTTATTAATAGATAAAGAGGTTTCAGATGGAACTGGTGGTTAGCCCTGATGGAATTCCAGGCTTCAGATTCACCGTTATATAGAATTCAAATCGCACTAACAGAGAGCTTAACATCAGACATTTAACTGCAGTACGAATTCCGTCCGCTAGAGCAATTCCGATTGTAACTCTAAGTCACGAGGTACTGGTCTACACTGACAAACAAATTAATCTCACATTACTCCAACGGAAAAAGGAGATACACAGTATAGCAGCAAATTCAATTAATCCCTTTGTCGACAAATGTAAAACTATAGAGGATACTTCAAATATAAGCCAATATATATTTGGAAATTACAGCCATGTGGTAGTCAATGATTGATTTCGGCCGCATGATGTAAAAGTGAAAAGGTTAATAATGTCTCCAGATATCTAGAATACAGCTATATTCATTAAAACTATATAGAATTCCTTTTGAACGTATAGTTATACCATCACTAGCATACTTAGCACATATAAACAAAACAAATGGAATTTATCATGGAATATTCTAACACACTTATCGTTTTATTTGTCATTACAGGTTTCATCTCACCTTATCATCATATTGTAATTATTTAATAATTCCACCGTAACATTATGACAGTGATGTACAAGCACTCTCAAATTACAGAGGTGCCTAATAATTTTCACGGTAACTTGAGTTTGTAATTAACCTTAAATTTAGATAAAGTTACAACGTACTTCAACGCTGTTTCTCGACAAAGCAATTTGTTACTGTTATTGCTACCTCATGCGAATACATACACGAACAACTTGAAATACCTTCGTTATACTGCAATTTGGTGAAATTGTATCCGATAAATACCTTTGAATGATTGAAATAAATAATTTTTTTTCTGGAAATACAAATATATTCATAAATATAAAATGACCAAAACAATTTTATAATAAGTAAAACTTGCAAGATAAAAAGAACTTTTTATATTTTCCGTCATAAATCATAAATTTGAAACCTGTGACAATCAAGATTGTAAATATGGGACATGTCAAAACAAATAAAATATCTTGCGGATTTTACCGAACTAACTTTCCATACAGCAAAATTTGCTGAAAACTAAGTAAAGTTTGCTGAAAGATGGATGAAAGTATTAAAATAATGCATTGTTATCGTGTTCTGAGCTACTCTAAAAGTTTCAAGTGCCTAGCTATTCGGGAAGTTAGTCAAAAATCGTTTGCAAGATTTGTACTGGACAAACAAACAAGAAACCAAGCTAATAAAAACGTAGTAAAATTGCCTTTTCTCGATACTGCGGTTTGTACTCCATTCTAGTCTTCTCGAAATTTCAATGGGAAGTACCTAAACGTATGTAAGAGATTACGGACTCCTATCATACTTAATATTTAATACATTTTGTAGTACGAAATTATAGTGTACAACAGGCCTTGTAGAAGGAAGCGTAGCGAGCTCCTTATTTTCGAAAGAATATGTCTGTCTGTCTGTCAATGACATTTCTGTGTATGACGATAACTTGAGCAAAAGGTGACGGATTTAGTTTTACCTTTGTATTCATTTTCTTTATATCAATGTAAGACCAGGTTATTCGGACAACGTTATCTATCCAAGCGTTCGCGTGAAACGCTTATGCAAGCGTGGACTTAAGCACTCGTCGCAGTAAACTATCTTAAAACTCAATGTACCGTGGTACAGTTTTGGGTTTGAATCGCTTTTCACTTCCAGTTTCAAGTACCGGGGCAAAGTCTGAGTATGATCAAGACACCTCCAAGATCCGACTCGACGTGGACTTCATGACGCACACAAATACCTGTTGCGCGGACACTTGTAACTGAATTCATCTGCTCCGATCTTCGAACATCATGAAAACATCCCACCGTATCGAATGAACAATTTAGTACCGTTTTATTTCTTTAGTCCCGTATTGTTCCCGTATGTACCTTAATTAAGTTTATCTGTGTTTTCCTTATGATGATAATGCATCAATCCCTCGTAGATCGCGTGGGTTGACATACTGAAAAGGGCACACAGGTTTACCGTCCCGTAAATTCAAGTTTCCCTTCTCTTTTATTTTGTAACTTAACTTTTCTTAAACTTAACTTCCCGTTTGTCCCGTATCTCACTTAAAGACATTTTACCGTTTCATACTTTTATCCCTGGGTATCATTATCCTATTTCTGACGTTTAACCGTAAGAGTTTTTTTAGAGTCAGCTAAATTTTACACTCTTACACCCCTCGGAGTTCTGTATAGATATTCGTTCGGGATTCTATGCAGTTCTTATTGTTTAATTTAAAATGTAAGTTTATTTATACGATTTGTATATTCATTTAACCGCCTTCGGGCTATTTCCCCTGTGTAACAATTCAGCAGGTCACAAAGGGGTGTGACATTAACTGTTGAATTTCTTTCTCGGGTTTATCCTTTTTATTATCTGCCTTTGGGCTATATCCCCTGTTTTACCGTACATTGGGGCCACGTGGGGGCGTGGTTGTAACCCTAGAACCTTTATGATTTAGTAGTATTGTATATTTTGTTTTAATCTTTTTTTTTGTTCTGTTTAGAGTCCCTTGTCGTGACATTCTGTGCGGGCAGCTAGAGATCAGTCGCATCAATTGTAACTCGCGAATGTAGCCAGAATAGGGAGTGGACTCTAAACAGGGCGGTAACCCTTTTATTTGTATTTTATTTTTTTTTTTTTTTTCTTTGGTGGACTAACCCCTAGCGTGACCACTGTGACGGAGATAAGTTAGCCGTCGCTCTGTTACGCGGTGTTAGGGTAGTTAGGGATTCGGGTTAGTCCTACCCCTTTTATATTTTTTTTTAAAGCCAATATTATAATTTCAGTTGGGCCCTCAGTGGTGTGGCCACACTGCTTTGGCCGACTGTCACACTTTGTAAATTCTATCAGAACAGCAGTCAATATTGTTTTCTTTTTTTTCATTACAATTTATTTTTTTTGGACATTGTCCATCTTATATAAAAATTTATTTTATTGTCTGTCTACCCACTTCCTACCAACACTCTTAAGTTATTCACCTTAGTGAAGTTTATCGTTTTGAGCAGAACAGTGGTACTCCTCTCAGAACTGAATTACCTACCTGGTCTATGATTATATATCATATATAATTATGTGTGCGACCTTCTCATGAACAGAGCACATCAATTATTATTAGAGTACGCTCACTTCAATGTTAGATCCACGCAATGCCTAGAGTAATATTGCCCAAGTGTAATAGAACTCGGAGAATTGCTAATTATATTAGACATAGGATACGACACGGTTCATGTTAGCCTGTCTGACAGTGACGTTGCATTAGCCTGTCAACACAATAGATAAAGATAAAACAATCAATTGTCTGATATATCATATGACAGGCAACATTATACTAAATTTAGAAATTACATATTAGAATAAACGAGACATATTAGAAAGATATGAATGCTAATATCACGGTTTATTTGAAGGTATTATACAACGGAAAGAATATCTTTCTTTGGTACATGGTGACACTTCCAATATAAAATTAAGCAGACGAAGAAAGGGATAAACAATTGAAGAATATGGAGAACCAATTCCTAAGAGAAGATGTAGAAGCTCGCTGGCTTTTCAGTATAATCTTAGTTATAGATAATTAAGTTGGATAGGATTAGGGGAAGAGTATCTTAAGAAGAGGGCCCATTAAAAAATTATGATTTTTCTGCCAACTAGGTCTTTTAAGAAAGGATATTGTAGGCTAACCTACACCGATATAGTTTATATTTTAGATGGAGCCATGAAATGTCTGCTTTACAACCTAAATGGTGAAGAAACTAAATCCTTTTTCAGTGGCCCACATTATAAACACTTAGGGAATACTTGCTTAATCATTACATTATAAGAGAAGAAATATTATCTATTACCATAAAAGCAGTTAATAATGTTTGCAGTATTACCATTCAGGCTCTGAGACTAAGAACCTTCTTGTTAACTATGTACTATTTTATTTATACATATTAATAACAATTACTATTATTTATGTAGCAACTTATATTTTACAGTTCATTACTTTTAAATTACTGTTGATATACAATTGTTGAATTATTGATTGTACAGTTACGTTTTGATTTTTATTGATTGTATAATTCCCTGTACGTTTTGATTTTTATTAAATTATACAATGTTCTATTTATTTCTTAAATTTTAACGGTTACATTATCAACGAATTATGTATAACTTTATTGTAAAAACAAACTGTTTAACTTTATTGTAAAAAAACTAAGTTTTGAAAACAATAACTATTATTCTGTTTTATAAAACTATCAGTGCTATTTGTTTACGGGTAGTTATCACCTTATGTTTGTTAACTTTTTCAACATCTGTGTACTTTCGTTTGTACTAAGAATTAAAATATAATTAAAAAGTTTCACACTTAATGTGAAAATAATTTTTAAGAGAGAATTCCAAGAATTAATAAGTAAAGTATAAAGAAGGGGGGGGGATGGAAGTCGTGAACTGATTAGAAGTAATCGATACTGGAGAGGGGATGAAAGCTCGAGGTGGGGTTTAAGGGAGAAAAACTGTATTGGGGCCGTTCTGATGAGAAAAGGGAGCCCGAGGCCCGCGCCAAGACACTAACAGAAATAAGGCCTTCGTAGTACCCTGCTGTCAGCTAAACCAGCGGACTGCCTCAAGGCACGCGTCTCGGGCCTCACTCCTTAGCAATGTTTCACAGAAAATAAATTGAAAAGGAAAAGACAACTACTGAAAAAAAATAAAGACATATTTCCCGCTCCATTTGTGAAGGGAAAAAAGCAACGTATTTTAGTGTAACAAGAAAAATTAATTAATAAAAAAAAATACTCATAAATAAACTAAATTCTCATGGTACATCAAATAATTAAATTATTTTGAGTCAAGATAAATTAATTTAATTCAATCAGTGTATTAGTACAAAGACAAAACTTGTTAATAATTGAATCATAATATAAACTTTAAATTTCGAGTTTCAAGATTCAATTAAAAAAAATTGTCAGTAGTGTCGATTATAATGCCAAGCATCAATTAAAAGAACTTTGTCTCTAGTGTGGATTAATATAAATTTGTTTCAAGCGAGAATTAAAAGATATTTTTTTGTAGCGTCGATTTATTGTAATCCGTTTATACGTCAATTAAAGGAATTTCATAATACTGTGAATAATATACATTTTTTTTTTTTTTATAGAGCTTACCGAAGGTAACTGAAGTTATGCGATCGTTCTGAAGAACAAAAATATTTTATGCCCTTCTATTTCGAAGATTTCGAATTAGTAATAATAAACAGACAGCAAAAATATAAATAATCTTCAAATTATCAATTTTTAAAAAAATTAGTATCCAATTAGTGTGACAAATAGCTTCTTTGCGTCCAATTTATAATTTAAAATAATTGGTCAAATGAAATTTGGCTTTGTTTCGATTTTAAATTGGAAACACCTATTTCTAAGCAATATTCAATTCGTAGAGAAATCATTATGACTATTATAGATGATTTCGACAAATCATCTGAATTTCTTTCAAATCTGATCAATTCTTTTAAAGATACATATTTATAGTTGTTAATGCAGAAGTAAACAATGGGCACAGTAGGTTGACATTAATAAAGGACCACCTATAGTCTAATATGACCTACCATCCAAATTCAACAATCTAAAAATCATACAAATCGTACGAGTAGTTTTTAAGAGACTTTGGTTCGCTAAACGATGTAGAGGCACGAGACCATAAACGATTCCAAGAGTGTGAAACTATTTTTCCTATTTGGGGACATAAAAAGTTCTTCAGAATGATCAAAATAAAAATACCTCTATTACCTTGGTAAACTCGGAACCAAAAATAATATATAAATTAGAGTTAACTCGAGCAGGTAATAACGCAATAGCTGCAAACACGCAAATCTTAAAACAGACATAAATAACATAATGTGCCTTAAAGCTTTAATAATAAACTTCAGGCGTAATGTATTGCCTAATAAAATTTAATAAGTTAATATTCTAAGAGAAAGTTCCACGTCTATATATTTCAGGAGGGTTTTTAAATGAAATTGGGCGATTACAAGCAAAAATAATTGCATTAATAATAATAATCCGTAATAATCTGCGAGGCAATTGCCCGTGCTTAGGCTTACTAAAACAATTATACAACTATATATGTAATGTATGACTATAATAATACTTTAGGTAATATTCTAAGTTCAAATCGTTCAGAAATTATTATAAAAACCATACGTAACTGGCCGAATTACCGGGCTTCGCTACGAATTTATTTTAATTTAATAGGTTTAATTATCTTTAAGAAACTTCTTTAGGTTTTGGGCAATTATGTAGATGTTATATTAATTATTGAAACAGCATGATATAATTAAAGGAGAAATAGTTGTTTCTCAGTTTGCCACTACTTAATGTACAATTGAAACGGAACAAAAATACATTTAAAAATTTAAAATACATTTTTAATTTTTTGACAAAATGGCGCTGTTTTTTGACAAAATGGCGCTGAAAATTAAACACTAACCCTAAGTGGTATATATATTTGTAATATACACTTAATTACCTTTCATTTGGTACCCCACTCAAAATTTTAAAAATATATTTTTTTTCGAGTGACATGAATTATCCGTCATCTTGGATTTCCAGTACATCAGATCGAAGTGCTAATCTTATTTTGTCTATGGCCCAACAGACCGCAAATTTGCATATATTTCTACATTGCCGAAAACTAAACACTAACACTAAGTGGTATATATATTTGTAATCTACACTTTAATACCTTTCATTTGATACCCTACTCAAAATTTTAAAAAATATTTTTTTCTCGCGATGTGAATTATCCGCCATTTTGAATTTGAACAGCTGATTATTTTGAGTTCTCTATATTTTTCCTGTGTGCGCGTCAAAACGATCTTTTATACTGGAAAGTTTCATGTTTTTATCTATAATTGTTCAAAAGTTATTGGAACCGTACAGAGTGACAGAAAGACACAGGAACGAAACTATAAGGCTTTTTTTGGTTTTACCAACGAAACCCTAAAAATAAAAAAAGATTATGACAATTATTCAATTTTTAATAATTAAAACTTTACTTTTGTATTAAAAATTATTTTTTATGACCAGTAAAAATCATAATACTTAAATGTAAAAAAACTACCAAGGACTTTAAATCAATAATCTCAAAGATTAAACCCTTTTTCTAAATTTTTATTTATTTTTTCAAAAAATTATGTATATATTTAATTTGATAAGATCTATAAAATAACTGTAATAAATTCACCTTATTAATTGAGAAAATTCAGCTGTAAACATGCATTCATACCTGAAACATAATTAAAATCAAAGATTAATGAAAATAAACAAACCAATGACATAAACAGTTTTCATTTATACAGATTATAAAATAATATGTTAGGTTCTTACTTTAAGACTCGTAAGTTCAGAGCCTGAGTAATATTAATTAATTTATTTTATTGTTTTGAATGAATTTGTGTCAAGTGAGTATAGGCCAGTCAAATTAGACCAAAAAAAGCCGTTTCGGGGAATTAATGTCCAGAAAGCTGGAAATCGTTTTAATACCTTCGTTTGGTCCTAAATAAGAGTAATCTAAGTTTGCACCATCCCAGGAGGTGAGCATAACTTTTGGGAGCCCAAAAACAAGTAAATTTTTGCACTTTTTTCAGTTTTTTGCTTATAGCTCGAAAACAGTGAGTCGGACGGAAAATGACAATCTATTCAATATTAAAGAGGGTTAAATTCTGCGTTGAATTAGTATATAAATCTTCAAATTCGGTTTAGTAGTATAGCCGTAAGCAAAAGTTAAAAATTGGGACTTTTTTTACTTTTCCTCACTACTAATAGTAGAAAATGTATTATTTTAACCAAAAATTTTGTTTTTGAGATTTCAACGGAATTATCCATTTTAAGTGTTTTTAAAACCTCCTGAGTGGTTTTCAGCATGACGTATATATATGTGTATGTATGTATGTGTGTGTATGTGTGTGTGTTATCATCGTAGCGCCCAAGGTATTTAACCGAGAGTTGAAACTTGGCAGAAAAATCGGTCATTACCTGTAATGGTGCCACCCGGAAAATCAACTTTTTCCGCCATATTGAACCCAGTTTGCTGAGTCAGCAAAAATTTTAAAAAAGTCGTAATAAATCGAAAATGGTCCTGATCGAGTTGAAATTTGGCAAAAAAAAAAAA
>KZ651499.1:398486-409522 GCA_001010745.2 Gerris buenoi
ACGGGACGCGCATGCGCGAGCTGTGGTCCAGAGGCAGCTCCGGCGGAGGGGGTATGCTGGGTGGAGTTAGAAGCTGCAGGCCCTGCTGACCTTGGATCATCAGTGGCGGCTTTGCCTTTATTGAAGCGTTTACTGTCAACTAGAGACGAAGAGGTCGCTTGCGAATAACTCGTCGATCTATTCGGAAGGACGTAAGAGAGTTGCGTCTTGATCTCAGCATTTTCACTTCTTAATAAAGACACTTCATGACTTAGGGAATCGATTTTAGAGACTAAAGACTTAAGTAGGTCAACCGTCAGAGCAGTGTTGTTGAGACACTGTTTAATATATTCATCAGTTACAAGAGAAGAGTTAATAGTACCTTCAACACGACGTTGTCTAAGCGTGGAAGAGCCAGTAGGAGTGACTGGAACATCATCTCTGTTACATTTACGACAGCCCTCACACTTCCAAGAGCCAGCTATAATCTCGAAGTCTTCAGGCTTAATATTAAGACAATTAGCATGGACAATATTTTTGCACACCGTACACAAAAGGGCCGGTTGGTCACGGAACACCTTGGCCACACAGATAAGGCAATCGGTGGGCATAGTAAAAGGTAAAGAGAAAAAAAGAAAAAAAAGAAAGAAAGAAAATGAACTGAATGGACGGCAGGGAGCCGACCAGTCCGACAACGAAACGCGTAAAGAAACAACAAAAACAAGAAAACAACTGTTTATCAAACGATGTTTACTGCTCAACGGTCAGAGCTATAAAGGAATAGCATTTCTGTTTATTTTAGAGCTTAAATTCACTTTGCCCAGAAACAATATTATTAAATTACCTCAAATAAGTACAGTAGAGAATTATTTAAATTATTATAGAACATATAATTTTAACATTATAATCAAAATGAACTTCTGTTGAATATATATATTTATATAATATATAGTCAGTTTTAAAAACAAACTAATCAAAATTTACTGAACCGAAAATTTCGAAGATAGAAGTGTAAATGAAAAGGCACATGAAATTAATAATTATAGAAAATAATAATATTTACGTATTACTTATAAGACCAATAATTAGATTTCGGATCAATATGCACAGCACGTAAAAACCTCTATGTGTATATACACGTATATACATATCCCAAATATATACTTATTCCTGATATTTGTACTCAAATATGCACTTATTCCTAATAAATACAGTGTAATAAGTTCTTTAATATTTTGAATAGTGCTATGCAGTTTAAAAATTCCAAAAAACATGACATTTAAAGGTTAGATACGAGAATACACAAGAATGATCACCGAAAATAAAATTAATGACTATAATTTAAAGATAGGAAGAAGTTATATTTACATATTAGGTATACAAATATACATAACATTAACATGACTTTGCACTTCTAATACTTTTTCTCAATTTTAATTTTGAAATTACGTCTGCGGTCGGAAAGAACCATTTCTAAATAGGAAAATGTTCTTTCCATGTCGCCTGGAACTTACAGAAACATATTTCAATGCAGCGTTGCTAGCTCGCGTCAGATCTATAATATTATATATGCGTCAGAATTATAATATCGCGTCAGATCTATATTATCTTCGCAATCCGCCCCTTCTAGGATTCAGCATTCTCTAGTGGTCCAGCCTGAATTACGCTGGAGAACTGCATCCATTTTTTGTCTAAGCCTTTTCTCAATTGCACCCGGCCAACCCTTACTCTTTTCCTTAAGTCCCTCAAGGAGGGCTATAGCCTTTGTGATGAAACCACGAGTCTCCAGTTTTTTGTTTACTCTAGTGACTACAGTGAATGACTTCTAATCCTTAAAAAAATATAGACCTTTGTTAAAATTTCTATTACTATAAAGAAATGTCTATATTCTATAAGAAATGTCTATTTTTATGCGAAATTTCCGAAAATATGCAATAATACCACCCTCGATAAACAGAACATGACAACAAAATCAGGGCGATACAACAATCAACCTTCCAACCACCTTACATGAAAACTACTACAGGACAGAGACAATGGTGCTATATAGTGACCGGACTATACAATCAACTAATAACATACGACAAAATATTCATAGACCTTGTTTATACAACTAACTAAACAACATTTACTCGCTAAGTAAAACGATCAATAGGCAACAAATAATGTAAACAACAATAGTTATTTACGCAACAAGGGAGAGAAGTATGTTTTCCTGCTCGAGGTTAAGTTTTCTCCTGAGGCACCGCCGAAGGAGAAAACTTCAAACTTCTCCCGAGGCTTGCCGAGGGAGATAACTGTAGTATTAGCTCTCGAGGCTTGCCGAGAGAGATAATCCCGAGAGTAGAAATACTTCGATCCATGTTGCGTATTAAATTTTATCTACGACTAGTGCACCATGGGTAATAGCTAAAGTTTGTAGGTTTAAAACTTTTACCTATAAATTCACGTAATTTAAACACCTTAAACTGATATTTAGTTACTTGATTTATTAAAATAATTTTTATGCTAAATATATACGTTTTTAATTTAATTACGTCTACTTTGTTTTTAATTTAAAGACTTTGATAACCTAAAGCAACCTTCCCGAAAAATTAGTAAACAAAACAGATAAAAAACATTACTTGTTGGTATGACTGTTTTTTTTACTCCCTGTTATTAGCAATGTAAAGTCCACTTACAATGCAAGTCGTAGATAAAAAATATTTCTACTCAAACGAATATTTTAGATTATTTACTCTATTTACACGTAACAACACATTACTGCACCATCTAATAAAATCATTATTTATTTAAAGATGATTTAAATATGCTAAACAGACTGACTTCCACAGGAAGGCAATGAGGCCGGAAATATGCAAAATATTAATTTTTAATTTGAATTTTAAGTGGCCTTATAGTTTCCATACATTATAAAACGTGAAGAAAAATCACTTGGAGCAATCAAAAATATGCAAAATCCTAACTCAACCAATAACACATGGAGGGCGCCTGGCATCCAGCGACATGACTAGTCTCGTGTCATCGGCCGCTCATATATAGCAGCTCAAGCCTATCACTTTGGACTTTATCAACGGCTTTTAATATTAAGTGATGGATGACTCAGGGTTGTGGTGTCAAATCCACCAGTCGTAGGTAGGATGCATGTTTACAGACGCCCGGTCCCTTTACTTAAATAGCTGTTATAGCCATTTTTATACCACGAGTGATCAGCTAACGTAGGCCCTTAAGGAGTCAGGGATCGAAGGAAGGACTGAGCTAAAGGAATTGAGCCTTTTCCATATGGAAACATTTTATAAAGGACAAATTTATGAAAGAAAAGTATGATGAAATACAAGCTTAGACAAAGGAAACTAATAATGACTGTGAAGGTGTAAAGTTAATAATTAATATAAAAATTCAATTTTTTAAAACAGGTCTTATGTACTTTTTTTTCTGTATTCTTCAACTTAGTTGTTTCTATGTGCAAAATTTGGGGAAGATTGAATGACGGGAAGTGGTTCAAAATTAGGATAATAGGTGTGCGATGAAACTTAAAAAGCAAAGAAATATGACGCCATTTTGTTTTTTAATATTATTATTTTGGTTTCTGTATTCTTCACCTTAGTTGTTTCTATGTGCAAAATTTGGAGAAGATTGAATGACGGGAAGTGGTTCAAAATTGGGGTAATAGGTGTGCGATGAAACTTACAAAGCAAAGTAATATAAGACCAGTAAAAATTAAAAGGCTAAAGGAATAAATGATAAAATACAAAGGGGTGCAAAGACAATATGGCGAATAAGAAAAGTAAAATATGAAATTTAAAGATGAGAAAGAAATGTCAATGAATAATAAATCTGTGAAAGGAGGAAATTTAGGAATAAAGGTGTAATAAATAACATATTTTTTGAGATAATGATGTGGTAGAATATAGCTGTGAAATAAAGACGTGTAATAAAATCAAAAAAGGGAATAAAACTTCATACCGATATGGATGGAATGATAAAAGAAAATAAAGATGTGGGGAAGAAAAGGTAAAACATAATAAAGATTTGGAAAGAGTGATAAAACAAGAAATGTATACAGGTTGTGGAAAGAGAAATGAAACAAAATTAAAATGTGGAAGGAAAGACGAAATAAAATAAAAATATGGAAAAATAATAAAACAAAAAAAGGATTTGGAAAGTGATATAAAGTAAAGTAAAGATAAGGAAGGAAAGATGAAACAAAATAAAGATAAGGAAGTAAAAATGAAACAAAGTAAAGATTAGGAAGGAATTAAGAAACGAAATAAATAATTGGAATAAATTATGGAACAAGATAAAGATGCTAAAACAAAACAAAAAAAAAAATAAACATCCAAATAAATTATAAAAAACTGGTAGCTAATCATAAAAAGGAGAGTATTCAACCTTTATTTTCACACTTAATTTATTTAATATTATATAAAGGAGCACATATCAAAAAGAATATATGATATTTTGTGCCATCTTTTTCATAAAGATATTTAAAATAAAAAACTTAAAAAAAAGTGATGTCTTTTTTATATTAAAAGAAACAATAATCCAACTTTTTTTCAATGTACTCGGAGAAGCCTTTATGGCACTACTGTTTTATTACTATATTTTTTATTGATGTAAAAATTATTATTTTACTACAAGGTTGAAAAAAAAAAATATAGCGAAATCTAATGTAAGTATGAAGTGAAATTTATGTTAACCTGAATTTGTTTCTATTGGAGGCGTTAGTACATCATTATGTACATATATTTACTTTACTATATAACTCAAAAAAACTGTATAAGCAGTTGAGAGATGGGTAAGAGAAAAAAAAAAGTTTACGATATAAGGGAGTTATGAAAAACAGGGAAAAGACCTCCCCTGAAGCAAGCCCGTGAATAAAGTAAGGCGAGAAAACTTTATAGAGATACTTTTCCCACGTGCTAAAATATATATAGGAGAGGGGGGAATAAAAACTCGAAGGATAAGTGAGAGAAGAAATTTTCTTTTCAATATATTTAGTGAAGGAAACCATGAAGAAAATACAGGAACCTTACCTATATGAAAGCTTCCTTAGCCTTGTGTCGCTCAAAAAATACTTTCGGTTGCATCTTAACACTAACACAACCAACAACTTCCTTTACTTTGAAACTCTATCGAGACAACTTTTATCCTGCTCTTTTTAAACACGTCTTTGTACAACTTTTTTATTTTATTTTTTTTACATCAATAGTCTTCACGTACGTTCGTTATAAACAACTCGAAAGAATAAAAAATACATATGTATTTTTTAACTTTTTTCTTTCTTTTAGAATATTGTAATAATATGAGTTTTCAACCTTTTTTTCAATAAATTTTATCATATTTTATTTAGGTAGTTCTAAAATTATTTCTGTAAGTCCGGGAAGTATGGATAACTTGTGAATAGTAGGTAGTGGTTAGGTGATCTTTTACTACATCTTGGTAGCAGATCCTCAACTGTGTTTATCTCCTACGTGTGATAGCGACCTATATTGAAAGAAGTGTAATTCAAAAATCAAACAAAGTCTTCCTTGTAAAGAATATAATTTTTCACGTAAGGGTGCCATTCGTTGAATGATACCCTTCCCAGCTCTGTACAACAAACCCATGATTTTCAGCGTAATTTCACAGTTCTATGTCCCTGTTACTTTATTAGTTAATCCATCAAGACGATCTCCATCAACGCTCTAATTCCTAAAGGATTTTGATGGGAGAGAACTAGAATTAATCTGATTCGATTCTCTACATATTCTACAAGATTCTCTTCAAAGTGTTTTATGGTGAGTAGCGAAGTAATCGAAAATTTTAAGGATAGAAGTACAAAAATGGTATTTTTTAAAATGTTTTTCTGTGAATATCTCGTAAACAAAGCCACTGAATCCATTTTTATAGGAACTTTTTTTGTTCAGCGTCAAATTTCTTATAAGAAAATGTGGTTTCGTTTGGTGACACTATTATTGAATTTGTACAAGAATTAGATGAGATCCTTCCCTTATAATTTCACACCAGGTAACATTGAATCCATCATAATTAAAAAACTACACTACTCAGTTGATCCTAAACTTTAATTATACCATTCAAAAGCTTACGAAAAGCAGAAGTTTTTCCTGAATTCGTCACATTTCTAACATCCCTCAATTAAGAGTAGAAAGTTCTGGAATTTCATGGTCGAATTTTTATGTAACAGGACTTAAAAGATCCTTAGCAGCTGATGATGTGAAATCGTTCCTTATCCCAATTTCTCTATTCCATTTAGTTTTTGAGATATTTTGCATTTTTTTGTAAATTTTCGTGAAACACTTCGAAAAATGAAATAAATTGATAGCTCGAGAACTATTGAGAAATTTGCATATGCTTACTCGACATTTTTTGTTGCATTTGACCCATAGAATACACCAGATTCGTTGTTATTTTATCGCGGGTCATCCTGTATATTATGTAAACGTATAAAAAAAGGAAGTCATGTGGTTAATGTGTCGCTCCATCAGGTGTAGAAATCATTCAATTGGCATACGCAACCATTTAGTTGCCACTTCTTATAAGCAGCCACCCAATGTATATTTGTATGGGGAAGGGGGTGGTCTGGGAATTAAACTCAGATCTGAGGTCTTCCATCCAAGATGAGACTGTGACCAAGGCAGATGCTGTTTAACGTTATTGTTTAATTAGCCGACTGCTCTCCTATTCGACCTGCCGAGTGTTGAGGCCCTACACATTCAAAATAGTACGAATCCATATCACAATATTGAGTACAGAATGAACTACTCATTATTCCATTGTGGTTTCTTATGGATGCTCATTTAAACACTTTCTATTTCGACTTTATACACACTTTATACACGCTTTATACACGCTAGTAAACTCTGATTGCACTTAGTAAATATCAGATTTAAAAAAAAAGCTTAAATTACCTTCTTAGTAATAATTTAAACTCCCAGGGGTTCCAATTTGCGATTCTTGTAGTTGCGCAACTAATGGCTAATGACTACATGCGGGCTTGATGAGTCGAACTTGGCACTCTTGGCTCTGCTCCGATATAAAGGATGTTAAAGGCAATTTCCAACAAGGCTAGGAGGATTACTGTTGTAAATCCTTCTGAAGACACTGTGAGATTGTGAACTTTCCTCCTCTTGATTACTTAACAAACGGAGGCAGATGGAAAGCATAACTTAGCGTAACATCACAACTTTACCCAAATGTAGGGTAAATAGGGCTTATTAACTTTTCATGGCGCATGAGCTACGGCGAAAATGAATTTCCTCTCAACCTTCCATGTTTTCATAAACTTTATTCCATGTTTCTAAACATTGACTTCAACTTGCTCTCTTCAAAATGACTTTGGAAAATTTATAGGTGTGAAGGAAGAGGAAGGAACAAACACAGAACTGAAATGTTGGGCAAATAAGTTAGCAATAACAGAAGTATCAGAAGATATATAGTGTGTGTGTGTTATTTAAACAAATGTCAAACAGTTATTTTCCAAAATAATTTAAATGATAATATAAATGTTTACTAGATCATTAAAAACAATAACATAAAAAGAGCCTCTATCAGCTCTATCAGCCTCTATCAAAGCAGGGAGTTTTTCTGTGTCCAAGAAGAGATGAAAATTAATCATTAGTAACCATACACAGAAATTAAACATAAAAGCTTTCAAGCAGGATCAAATAAATGAACCTTTGACAGGAAATGGTTAATAAAACAGATAAAAGAGTAAATATTTGTGTAGCTCAAGTGCTATGTTGATATACTAAATTTATTTATTTATTTATTTATTTATTTAATATTTAATGCGAGTCCTCTACAGTGTACGCACACCACAAGAGAGGCACTCTAACAATACAATAGTAGAATACAAAGTATTCCTACATTATAAGTGTAAAAACAAAAAGATTAACAAATTTAACAATNTTCTGAAGACACTGTGAGATTGTGAACTTTCCTCCTCTTGATTACTTAACAAACGGAGGCAGATGGAAAGCATAACTTAGCGTAACATCACAACTTTACCCAAATGTAGGGTAAATAGGGCTTATTAACTTTTCATGGCGCATGAGCTACGGCGAAAATGAATTTCCTCTCAACCTTCCATGTTTTCATAAACTTTATTCCATGTTTCTAAACATTGACTTTGCTCTCTTCAAAATGACTTTGGAAAATTTATTCTTAGGTTTTAAGTGATCAGAATATTCCATATTTGTTTTAATTGTCTCATCAATAAAAGAGATTTTGTTCGTTTAGTTTCACCTTCGTACTCCACCATCAATAATTATTTTTAAAAGAAAAATCTCGTTTTATAATAATTTTATAATCAGCAAAAATAGGTAAAAAATAAGGTGCGTTAATATGCTCCCACGGCTCGAATGTCCTTAACTATCTAAGTTCTCCAGTGAAGAGCGCGTCTTTAAAATTGATCTTTGTTAAAAAACGACCTTCTTCACAATGGGTGGGTCTAGGCCTCTAGGATTTGTCCTAGGAGACATAGTATGGACTCATAAAACAAACATTTACGCCATCACAATACTTTTTCCTAGTCGATGCAAACTACATTTATGATTTATGAGTATGAAAACGAAGGTTAGAGTCACTATCGGCGTCAACGACTCGATTAATATTTCCAGGCGGCGAATCAGTTGGTTTTCACTTTAACTTGACAACCATATGGTGGCTTTTGAATTTCTCCGCTAAAAGTAAATTCCTAAAAAGTGCTCTCTCTTGCTCTTTTAAACAGTGAATAGCATATGGGATTAAAATTTATAGTTTCAGAGCTATTTATATGTGTTTGGTATAGACAAATTATTCGAAACTACCTCCGCTAAGTATGCCGTTTGGCATAAAAAATGTATTAGATTGAAATTTCACGAATTCACCTCGGGGTGTGATTTTTAACTTGTTTGGCTAATTTCATAGAAATCAGGCATAATTATTATTAGACTCAATAAGTCTGCCTAGACTGAACTGACATTATTTTAAAAACCACATTTTGAATGAGGAGGCCTTATGACCTGTAAATCCATCAAATTTTCGAGTCATGATGATATGCACTTTCTCTCTAAGTATAGTAAGAACATAATATATATGGAGAAAATAAAAAACGGGCATTGAGCCAAAACTGGTCTTCGGAAGCAAGGAAGTTAATACTAGGAAAAGAGCTTCACTTTAGGGTGAAAGCACCTATTAATAAAAGATATTCCAATTTCTACTCACGGATGCGATGAGACACTGGGGGATTGTGGGCGGGTAGAGGGGGTATTAAGGGAGGGAAAAACCTCTGCTTTTTCTGGAACTTCTCCAATAGTGCAAATAATAATAATTAGAGTGTTTTGCAAATTATATTTGATCCATGGGGATATATTAATATTCTCGTTTATAATAATAAAAAAAAAAATGTTATTTTTCTTGACGGTAGTTTATAAAACAATTGAATTAATAAAAATACATTAATAATAACGCTCTCCATATGTCTTCGAATTACCCTTCTCACTTGCAATGCCATTATGAATTACAATAAAGAAGAACAATTTTGTTACTCATAACATTTTGCTAAAAAGGATTAGTTTGAATCTATGACCTCCTTTTCGTTTAGTTAGCTTAAACAAGGGCTGATGAAAAGTTTTCAAATTAACAATCAAAACTTTCCCATGATATTTAGACATGACACGTTAACAATGAAGGCCTAGTTTAGCAACTTAAAGGAAGAAAGTGGAGAAATTCTAGGACTAAAGTATGTCTGCAAACTTGAATGACCTATTTAACAAACAGCCTATAATAAGACAGAGCGAAGGGATTATCTTAATAAACCAAAGCAACTAAACTTAACACATATCACACACACAGTAAAAATTAATTGCCAGTATTCGAGTCAGATAATGATAATGTATAAAAACAAACACTGCAAATTAATGTGGAACATAGTTTTTTGTTTATTATCATTGGACGAATGGCCACATGAGTATAAAATAACTATCAAAAAGGTAGATTTCAAACATATCTTGCCTTCAAGGAAGGCCTTGGCCTCTGGAAGGAGATGCAGGTAGGCTATCCACTAGCCATTACCGATCCCCCAAAACAAACCCGGGCACACCAAAGTAAGCAGAAAATATATTTGGGAATTTTGAAGTACGAAATGAATATCCATTTCAGATATCATGAAACAATTTTTGATCTCGTATTGTTTATGATTTAAATTTGCTTCGAATGCATATCAGAAACAAGTAAGGCGCGCTTCACGAGAGTACGTGAGGTGATAATCGCCGGTTTTTGTACGATTAAGTTAAAATTACCAAGTGTAAAAATGAAATAGTTGCATATTCTTTTTCTACAACCTTAAATTGATGTAACCTTTCAATTAAACCTTAAAACCTTTAACCTCGATTGATAAACCTTTAAATTAATGATTAACACAAACAGTCTCTCCACTTTTTACGTGGAGAGACTGTTTGGGGTAATCCTTAAAGATGACCTCCATTCACGCTCCTAGATCTAGCTTTAAATTAATGTATAACATGTCATGGTGACTAAACTATTATTTTAGTCGCCCGCCATATTGGCCGCCATCTTGGAAATATGAATGTGAAATCCCCAAAAAAATGTATAGTTGTCACAAATGCCGAGATGCACCTGTGTAATAAAGTTCCTAGCTAAAGTAGTTTAATAGTGAAAAAAGTCAACAAACAATCAGACAGAGACCGTTTTATAAGGTTTCTTTTAGTACTTCGTACAGAAACCTAAAACTGTTTACCGATATTCCTGAAATTTAGTTGGTAGTGATAGTGAAACCGGACCTTCCACTAACTAATTCTTGGAACAATAAATATTTCACTCACAATTAATAAAAGAAAATGGTAAATATTTCACTTTCCATCCCATAAATATTGTTATTTAGAAACTATTTGATAAATAAAATTCAAGTTTTCTCTACAGCAAGATGATTTGCAGCACTTGTAAAATGCCAAGGGTTGACCAATTATTACACGCAAACAAAAAGATAAAATAATAAAAGCTTTCCGGTTGAAAATAAATCGTAGATGAATAATGTTTTAGCTGTATCTATATAT
>KZ651499.1:463204-482914 GCA_001010745.2 Gerris buenoi
AGATTCAGTATTAAAAACAAATAAGAATTGGAATTAAACTCAAATAGAAGGTTACTTAGATGCAGGTTATAAACATAGATAAACATGGTCGTAAAAGCAGTGACGCCAACCTGATTTCAACATCTTCATTACATTAACCATTCATTTTCTACTATTTATAAAATAATTAAGTTGCAATCTTTACTTTTTCGCCCTACTTTACTTTTTCGCCCTACTTTTTACTTTTTCTCCCTACTTTTTGATACAGGGATGAAAAGACCTGCTTTAGTCCCTCTAAACTAATTCAAAATCATAACTTTTTTACCCTACTGGAGATAAAACCCTTTTAGTAACTTGCTGGCAAGTACTTGACGGGATTTTTTACACCTGATCTGGGTATGAATAGAATTTATTTGTCATGAAACACGGTTGCGGCACTTTTATTTCTTAATAGAATTAAATGAAAAGTTGTGATAACTACTACACGGATTTCTTTTTTCAATACTCGTTTAATATAATCTCGAGCTCAATTCGCTTTTTCTTAGTTTACTAATATGAAAAAAAAAAAAGTTGGGATAAAGTATTATAGTATCCCTATAGGAAAAGCAAAGTATCCCTGATACCTTATATTATACCTTAAAAGAAAACTTTTTAAAAACGGAAGAAAGTTTTTTTTGTGTAAAAATGAATTACAATAAGACTTGGCTTTAAACAATTTGCAGAGGAAGATAAAATAAAAGAAATAAAAAGAGTTTGATCAAATTGTTATACAATTTAGAATTCACGGTGAAAAGGGTTAGAAATTCCTTTTTTTTCCGGTTTCAAAGAGAAAAGGGGGCCACGAAAACAGGACTTCCGGAAGGTTCTTTATTGGTGCGAGGCCCGGCTCTACGGAGGCTAGAGAGCCAACCTACTAGAGACCCCTTTATCATTTCCAAGGTTTAAAGTGGGTCGTTTTCCAGCTATAGACCCCTTCCCAGTCCCCTTACTAACGCCCCCAAGAAAAATGTGGATTCCAGACCCATTATCTCCTCTTTTTTACAATTCAATATCTTATTTCTAAGGGGGGGGGACTTGAAATTTTATCTTTTTTCAAACACTCGAAGCTCTTATAGTCTCAGATACGTTTTATCATTTGCGATCAAATTAATCACAGATTTATAGCACTTTATAATAAAAAAAGAACGAGCCAATTTAATTAGAAATTAATTTAATAAGCAGTCTCGCAATGCAATAATATCACGCACGAATTAAATACAGCAAACCAAAAGTCGATATTTCCAAAATGGCGGCAGATATTAAGACAAAAATATGGAGGACTTATCTTATAGAAAGGTATCATTGGCGCGAATTTTAGCTCAATCGACGAAATAGTTCAGACATTATTATTTAGCGTTTAGGTTATCAAGTTCAAAAGTCGATATTTTCAAAATGAATTTCTGACAGATGTCAAAACGAAATGCAGTCTTATCGGTGCAAATTTCAGCACAATCATAAAAATTCTTGATTTACTAACTTTTGAAATTTTTGCAGACTCAACAAAATGAGTTAATGTCGTCACAAATTCATTATTTTTCGGACAGCAAAACTAAATGTAAGGAGTGATTTTTGTAATAAGTTTAAACATTAGAGCTTAAAAACTGTGGGAGTTTTGCGTGACAGACAGATAGGTTTTAGATCTAGCTAAAAAAAAAACACTCAAATAGTCTTAAAAAATACCCAAAACAGATAATTCCGTTTCGATTTTTTGAGCGATACTTTGCCTTTAAGATAGACAAGTAAAAAATAAAATAAAAAAAAGGAATTCAATTTCTCAAAGAAAAACAAAAATTGAATAAAAAAATGTAGTTTTAAGTTTTCAATTTCAAAGTAAGCTGAAAAAGGTTAAGAGAAGAAATAAATTAAAAGTTGATTAGACAAAGAAGTTAAACTCGAATAAGCGCAAGAAAGAAGATTTTGATTAGATTAAAACCAAGTTTCATCAGGATGAAAGGATTCTAAATGCTGTCCACAGAAATAAAACTATTATTAATAGCTGACAAAAAAAAAAAGAAAGAAGCTTAAATTCTAATCTAAATCAGAATGTCTTGTGTAAAATAATTAAATCCAGTTTCCATTAAGCTAAATCATAGATCTGACAACGGGAATAAAAGAAGACAATCAAGAAAAAAAGGTGAATCTAAATTTAATTCTATTTTAGTTTGGATTTCGAATCTAAAACGAATTTAGATGTTAATAAAGCATGTCTGATGAATTTTTAATGTAGTTAAAATAATAAAATAAATATTGCTAAATCTAAGTTAGAATGAGCAATGAAGTTATATAATATAAAATTATAATGGTTAAAAATATATATATATATAACNTTGCGATCAAATTAATCACAGATTTATAGCACTTTATAATAAAAAAAGAACGAGCCAATTTAATTAGCAATTAATTTAATAAGCAGTCTCGCAATGCAATAATATCGAACGAATTAAATACAGCAAACCAAAAGTCGATATTTTCAAAATGGCGGCAGATATTAAGTCAAAAATATGGAGGCCTTATCTTATAGAAAGGTATCATTGGCGCGAATTTTAGCTCAATCGACGAAATAGTTCAGACATTATTATTTAGCGTTTAGGTTATCAAGTTCAAAAGTCGATATTTTCAAAATGAATTTCTGACAAATGTCAAAACGAAATGCAGTCTTATCGGTGCAAATTTCAGCACAATCATAAAAATTCTTGATTTACTAACTTTTGAAATTTTTGCAGACTCAACAAAATGAGTTAATGTCGTCACAAATTCATTATTTTTCGGACAGCAAAACTAAATGTAAGGAGTGATTTTTGTAATAAGTTTAAACATTAGAGCTTAAAAACTGTGGGAGTTTTGCGTGACAGACAGATAGGTTTTAGATCTAGCAAAAAAAAAACACTCAAATAGTCTTAAAAAATACCCAAAACAGATAATTCCGTTTCGATTTTTTGAGCGATACTTTGCCTTTAAGATAGACAAGTAAAAAATAAAATAAAAAAAAGGAATTCAATTTCTCAAAGAAAAACAAAAATTGAATAAAAAAATGTAGTTTTAAGTTTTCAATTTCAAAGTAAGCTGAAAAAGGTTAAGAGAAGAAATAAATTAAAAGTTGATTAGACAAAGAAGTTAAACTCGAATAAGCGCAAGAAAGAAGATTTTGATTAGATTAAAACCAAGTTTCATCAGGATGAAAGGATTCTAAATGCTGTCCACAGAAATAAAACTATTATTAATAGCTGACAAAAAAAAAAAGAAAGAAGCTTAAATTCTAATCTAAATCAGAATGTCTTGTGTAAAATAATTAAATCCAGTTTCCATTAAGCTAAATCATAGATCTGACAACGGGAATAAAAGAAGACAATCAAGAAAAAAAGGTGAATCTAAATTTAATTCTATTTTAGTTTGGATTTCGAATCTAAAACGAATTTAGATGTTAATAAAGCATGTCTGATGAATTTTTAATGTAGTTAAAATAATAAAATAAATATTGCTAAATCTAAGTTAGAATGAGCAATGAAGTTATATAATATAAAATTATAATGGTTAAAAATATATATATATATAACATTAACTTAATATATTATTATTCATTTTTAAGTTTTTGGTAGTATTCATACTACGGAAAGTTTACATTTTAATTTAAATCAAATTATAATGATTAATAATGGGTTGGTATACTGGAAATATAGAGGCTCGTGGTTCGAGTCCCGGCGCTGGAGTCTCTTTTTCTCTGATTGTCTCCTGTTGTTAATAATAATTATAATTTGATTTATATTATTACTAGCCGTTAAGCCCGTGGCAACGGGCAGAATATAATATGGTTAAAAAAAGAGGTACATAGTTATAATAAAAATATTTAAATAGCTATTTACTATTTAAATAGTAAGTTTTATGCATGGAGATTCATTACACAGGAATGGCGTAGCGTTTTCGACTGAAGTGCAGGAAGTCACTGGTTCGATCCCAGCTTATAGCACATCAATTTTTAACGTTATAATTTATTTAGAGGTGAGTCGTCGCCGTCGGGACACTACTCGATTATATAAATGATATGTAGATTAAATTTAAATTGCTTATCAAAATTACCCTATATCTAAAAACAGATATAGTAAAAGGTAGTAAAAGAATATATTGTAACTGTTAGCCCGTCTTTTGATAAGCACGTGGTTTATTTTGTAAGTGGTTTATTGTATCCGCTTTCCTTTTAAAAGCATCGTTGTCGCTACCTCATTCCAACACCAAGTACACTCTCCAAATTAAAATAGTAAAACGACTGTAAAAATCTAGCTAAATGGTGTCGCTANAGTATGAAATCAGTCCGGTAGGGAAAAGATGTGGGAACGCAATATTTTAAAAAGTAAATAGTTACAATAAGATCCGCTAGATAGCGTTTGAATGCAGCGCTGAAAACATAGGTATATTTATATTTGTAAGTATTGATTTTTGTTATAAGAGTGTTGTCAATTTACTATTAATAAGTTGTATGATTCTGAGATATTAGTCTAAATAAATTATGTTAATTAGCCTAGCACTAATTAAGGTTTTGGACTGAGGTTTTTTACCGGCTAGAGTGTCTGGTGTTCACTCAACATATATATATAAATTCAGAACTTAAATAGTTTAAATTAAAACAATATCTCACCAAAATATCGCCAGAGAGAATATTATCTGAATGTCATACCTGGAACAAACAAAATAAATAGGGATATTAGTAGTGATATTTTACATTTCAAAGTAAAAATCCATTTGTTATTGTAAATAAAATTACTGAACTTAAAAATAAAATAAAGTATTTCTTAAAAAGAGGAACATGCGATAATCTCATGTAACTTATATTTATAAAATCCAAATTTATAATATAAAATTTATGAAACAACTCTCGTCACAATATCTCTGGAACTACTTGACATATGACTCTATGACCATGAAATTTCGTAGAGGGTTTCTCCTATTTGGATAGATGCCTAATGGTTTTTAAGTGCTCGCTTAAAAATCTTTTTTACGATACGCGTTGTCGATTTAAGACGACGGTTCTCTTATACAGCAGTTGCAGTAGATACATGACAACTAAAAAGCTTCCTTTTCACAAGACATGTACAACAATTTTGTGAAAGGATTTTGCAATGGGCCATATTGATTCAGTGTACATATACGTATCATAGCAACATCTCTCTCACCAAAATAATAATCAATACTTATTTCAAACACAAATCATTGTAATGGAGGATAATTTATATAATAATTTTGATTTTACCTAGAAGATATTGACAGACAACTGTGTATATAGTCATCTGTATATTCTCGCTTAGCCAAAGAATTTTAATGTTTTATACTATTAATTTAGAAACTTATCAATTTAAAAAATAACACATTAAAAATAACTTTAAATCAAATTATAATCATTATATAATCATTATTAACACTGGGAGACAGACAGAGAAAAATAAACTCCAGCGCCGGGATTTGAACCACGGCCTCTGTATTTCCAGTACAGTGCTCTTAACCACATTTAATGTCATAAATTGACTTGCTAAATGTGTATGGATATTGAAAACTTGGAGTTGGGGAATAGTTATCGGTTACGGCAGAGAAGAATCATTCTCCCGCGTAACTTAGTTGGTAAGTAAGTACTGGAAATACAGAGGCCCGTGGTTCAAATCCCGGCGCTGGAGTCTATTTTTCTCTGTCTGTTCCCCGTGTTAATAATGATTATAATTTGATTTAAATTAATTTAAACGTTCCGTAGTATGAAAACTACCAAAACCTAAAAAAATTGAATTAAAAATAGCATTCAATTAGAAGAAGCACAGGAATATACCTAGTGCAATAATGTTATTACTAAAGTAAGTAAGGAAAAGCAAAGTTTAGTCCAAGACCACTCTGAAATGCGTTTTGCTTTTTTAATGAGAGTAATTTAATTGACGTATTCAAATGAAAAATTATGTGAACGTAGTATCAATCTAAAAATAGAGAAATAGAACCCAGCAAAATTATTATTAAAAGAAATATTGCTAATAAGAATATTGTGGAGAGAGATTTAAATATCTTGTTAAATTCGATGATAAGACATGGGTGCAACGAGGTGAGGACTGAAATAGGTGAGAAACTTGATGCTTAGAAGAGGCAACAATGAATTACTCAGAACTGCCAGGATTAAACCTGCATATCTCTAAATCAACAGTGAAAACAATTAGACATTAATATTCTGGGGCTGTAGCGAGAGTAATAGAGCCCGGGGTCCCACAGTCGAGAACATTTCTCGCTTCTAGACCACTTTAACTCTCTAGAGCACTTAAGGCTTTATCTTATCTCCACTGTTATCCCCTCCACCAGCCTAGACCTCCATCATAATTTAACTAATAAACGTTTTGTCAATTATTTATGGCATCTTTTTTTACTAGTATATAATAATAGTAGGAAATGTGAAATGAGCTCTAAAAAGAATAACATTAAAATAATTTTTATGGAGATTTTTTGTAGATTCTAGTGTAGCTATAGATACGTTCGCCAATTATAGAGACACATAGAAGAGATTCCTTGATTCTTCTGACAGGACGATGGGTCATATGAGAATAATAGTTTTATTTATAATTTTTAGTAGGGGGGCCATGCACTCTACTCGCTTTGCTCGTTTCCCACAATTTTTAGGGTTTTGTAGATACTTCTCTTTTGTATATGTAGATACTTCTCAGAACCCTTAAGCCGAGGGTGATGTGTCCTTCTGTCCGTCGCTCTTTGGTTCATAGCGCCCGAACCGTTTAAGCTAAAATGCTGAAATTTGAAACACTGGCGAAACTTCCGGGCCCAAACACAGGACATATACACAAAAGTTAAAAATTTAATATGCGCATGCGCAATTCGAAAAAATGCGGTAAGGTCAAAAATTTAATTTTTTTTTTAATTTTCGAGTGGGGTATCAAATAAAAGCTGCTGAATAGTAGATTACAAATATATGAATACTTTTTTAAAATTTTGCTTTCCTTATTGGTCAAATAAATCAAAATATACCCAAAATTGCCCCCCTCAACTACCATATAACGGCTGGTCGTAAAATTTCAAAATAATTCATACTAATGCCCTATTGTGGTGTGATGCAAATTCCGGGAGTGCATCCCAAATTTTCAAAAATTGTCAATTTTAGGCACAAAAATTTAAAGTGCACCCAAAATTTTATTTTTTTAAAATTTTGAGTTGGGTATCAAATGAAAGCTCCTGAATAGTAGGTAACAAATATCTAAATACATTTTTAAATTTTGCATTCCTTATAGGTTAAAAAAATCAAAATATACCCAAAAAAAATTTTCCCCCCCCCAACCACTATAGATCGGCTGGTGCTAAAATTTCGAAATAATTCATGCTAATACCTTATTATGGCGCGATGAAAATTCCGGGAGTTCATCCTAAATTTTCAAAAATTGCCAATTTTAGGCGCGAAAATTTAAAATTTGCCCAAAATTTTATTTTTTTAAAATTTTGAGTTGGGTATCAAATGAAAGCTCCTGAATAGTAGGTAACAAATATCTAAATACATTTTTAAATTTTGCATTCCTTATAGGTTAAAAAAATCAAAATATACCCAAAAAAAATTTTCCCCCCCCCAACCACTATAGATCGGCTGGTGCTAAAATTTCGAAATAATTCATGCTAATACCTTATTATGGCGCGATGAAAATTCCGGGAGTTCATCCTAAATTTTCAAAAATTGCCAATTTTAGGCGCGAAAATTTAAAATTTGCCCAAAATTTTATTTTTTTAAAATTTTGAGTTGGGTATCAAATGAAAGCTGCTGAAGAGTAGGACACAAATATATATTTGCTTTTTTAAATTTTGCATTCCTTATTGGTTTATTACTGATAAAAATATTGTGACCCCCTGGGGGATCGAACCCGGGACTCTTGAGATCCAAGACAAGAAATAATAATTACATAATGGGTGTGCTTAATCATCTACAAAACCCTAAAAAGTACTTCCCTGTGATTTTAAACTTTACTTTACTTTCTCTTTATATGAAAAAGATTTTTGATCTTGAATTTTGATTTTGATCTTTTGATGGATTTAGAGGTCCCCTGAACCTTGAACCTAAAAAAGGTGGTTTTTAAAAAATGTGCGTCGTCTGTCTGTGCAGATGACTGGAGCCTAAACTTCTCAGCCGATTTTGACGAAATTTGGCATACATGTTTAAAAAAAATCGAGAAATGAATTTTAGTTCCTCGTGTGGGAGATCTACTCAATTTGGCAATTCAATTTGGATGATTGTGGAAAGTAGCTCACAGATATTATTAATTATAATTTTCCATTTTCCTAAAATGATTTTAGTTCTAATTAATCAATCTGGCCCAATTGGAAATCAGCTTAAGAGTTTAATTTATTCAAACTTGCCATTGGGTAAAGAGAACGAAAACGCGATTCTAAAACTCTTCAGAACTTTCCTGGGAATAATCTACAGAAAATATAATTTTGTTATTTAAGGATTAATACAATTTTCTTTCTTTTTTTTTTAATTTAAGGTATTTTGTGATACAGTTTACCAAAGAATTAAACTTCAATTTCCGGCTAACTTGTATAAATGACTAAGAAAACCACAAATGCAAATTCTAATCAAGTAATGTTGGTTAATTTTAAATCCAAATGAAGTGGTGGAACATTCAGAACAAATTACAATAATTTTAAATGGGTTATAAGAAGATTATTTAATTCTCAGTAGAAAATCCTTCGAATAATTAAAATAAAGTTATTAATAATCCTGAGGCTCAATTAATATGTACTAAGAAAGTTTTACCTCAAAATAATTTTATACATGTGTCATAACTAATTAATCATTAATACTATATTTAAAAAGAAAATACAAAAACAATGCGAATCTAGAATCTTTATTTCTTAAAATCGATTCTGACATCTTAAATTATTATAATTTTCTTTTTTAAAAGATCTTACCGACAAACTTGAACGAAACTTTGTTATATGCATAGTAATTAAAAATTTATAAATCCCTTAAAATATCATTTCAGTCATTTATTATTAAACATATTTAAAAGTAATAAATAACTGGAGATTAGGAGCGCAAGTGGAGTTGATATTAATTGAACAATTCATTATTCTACTAATAAATAACTAAATAACTCTTTTCAGGTGAAAACCACGTCACGAAGGGTTTGAACTCAGACATTTTCCTATCCCTACTGTGTAGTGTGGTGCATTTTGATGTTAACTAGAAGCAACAAAAAAATATACTGATAGAGAGAAATCCTGGGAGTTCCATCAGTCAGTTTAATCCTGGGAGTTCCATCAGTCAGTTTAATCCTGGGGGTTCCATCAGTCAGTTTAATCTTAGGAGTTCCATCAACCAGTTTAATCCTAGGACTTCCATCAGTCAGTTTAAACCTGGGGGTTCCATCAATCAGTTTAATCCTGGGAGTTCCATCAGTCAGTTTAATCTTAGGAGTTCCATCAATCAGTTTAATCCTAGGACTTCCATCAGTCAGTTTAATCTTAGGAGTTCCATCAATCAGTTTAATACTAGGACTTCCATCAGTCAGTTTAATCCTGGGAGTTCCATCAGTCAGTTTAATCCTGGGAGTTCCATCAGTCAGTTTAATCCTGGGAGTTCCATCAGTCAGTTTAATCCTGGGAGTTCCATCAGTCAGTTTAATCCTGGGAGTTCCATCAGTCAGTTTAATCTTAGGAGTTCCATCAATCAGTTTAATCCTTCTTTGGGAAGATGTAATCGGGCAGCTGCTGCCCTGCCGGTACTGCTCTGTCGAGCGGATATTATTTGATTTTGGAAAGTGACCGTGTTACCACCTCTTGTATTCTCTTGGTAAAGATGCTGACCAGAGGTTTTCATGTCCGGGAAAAGGGAAACAATGTTTAAAAGTCAACCAGCGGAAGCCTACCAACCAAATTATATTTGGTGATAGTAAATTTAGAGTGATAAAACTGTCTTGGCTACAACTTTTATAGGCTTACTATATTGGGAGGAGGCATGAAAAATTTGCCTTACTTCACGGTTAGGATTTTGTTGGGGATATTATTCCTTTTTTGGCTTCACCATCGTAGCTGTCGTCTACTATATTGACAAATTTCAACTTTTTTAGATTTTTCGCGTAACTTAAACGGTTATAGCTACAAGAGTGCTGAATTTCAAGTTTCTACTTATGCTGGAAGTGCCTTATAATTTTGACGATGAGTTAGTCCGTCAACTTACGTACAAACTTGAAACTTTCTCCTTTTGAAAAGGCTTAAATCCTAAAGGCATTTTTTTTTTTACAGTGCCCTAAGGTACTTATTCTACATATGGAAAGCCCATCTTAAGAGGAGGCAGATATCGGCAAGAAAAACCGGGTGGATTGCATTCTTGTTGGAACTTGGCCTTTCGCACTGCTGTGGGCTTAGATTTGAATGAAATACTACATTACGCGTAAATTGTGGAAAGTAGCATTTTGCATGCGAGTGGGAGGTTACACCCGAGCGATAGCGAGGGTAGTAAAACCACACGAGCAATGCAAAATGCCGTTTTCGCACGAGTTGCGTACCGTACTTTATCTACGATTGTTAGATTTTAACAATAAATGCAGCAAAAAATAATAAACTTCCTGTATGTAAGCTCGTATTTCTATTTTGATAAAGATGACATCAATTCGTTAGTTGTATTTTGTGCCGAATTAATTATTTCGGAAGGCGTATTATTCTCCTCATATTCGTCATAATCACTTAAATCACTCATTGATTTTCACAAAAAACTCGATACAAACAGTTACTTTTTATTAAATAAACATCAAATTAGTTATGTTAGAAGTAAACAAACTCGCTAATCGTGTGTAAAGTTGAAGAATTCTTCTTCTTTTCGTCACTAGAGTGGAAAAAAAGAGGAAGTCTTCAAAACTATGAGACACGCATGCGCAATTAATACAGGTGGGTAAAGAATCACTTTCTACGAATCTAAACATAGATACAATGTTTATATTACGTATCAATCGTAGATAAATATAATTTTTTAATTAAAATCATCGGAACTGTTTTTTTTTTAGAGATTTTTTTTATTACTAGTATTATGAAGTTTCAGGGGAACAAAGCGCCTCTAAATATTGATAATTTCTTGATTTCACCTCAGGGTATAATTTTTATAACATAAATGGCAAATATAGCCTAAATAGTAGTTGAGGCTTTCATGAGCTGTTTTTCGACTCAGAGGACCTTAAAACGTGTAAATCTGTCAAAATCTAAAAATTTAATTTTAGTCTCTATGTATTACATATATGAGATAATATACATCCTATTTATTAAATACAAATTAAACCATACACGTTTTTTTCGGGTAAAAATATTGTTTGAAATAATGGCGCATAATATAAACTCAACATATCTTACTCACATTGTTATTTTTTTAGTCTTTTATATTGTTATCTTTATTATGCAGTAAATACACATTTACTGCATAATAAAGACACTCAGTGAAAATATGTGCAAATGTCCACATTCAAAGATTCTTTTCAATGGGGGACTAAAAAAATAACAATCTGAGTAAGATATGTTGAGTTAATATTATTATTGTGATAAATACAATGAAGTACGTGATATATTAATACCTGTATTACATATAGCCTTGACTTACTTATATCTAACTTATATACCCCATTAGGTCTGTAGTCACTCTCTGTCAAGATTCTCCTTCGCAGAGATATCTCATCATTTAATCCTCTTCTTCGCTTGCAGTCCCCCGGGTACTATTTTATCAATCTCTTGGTTCATCTAATGACCTTTTCTTCGCTCTAATGCTCTGCGTTGCCCCATTTCCTTTCTAACATCACTCCACTATCTTCTTGTTCTGCCCTCTCTCAAGTCCATTTGATCATCCTCCCGCAATCCTTTTAAGAAATGTTTAGAGTGCTTAAATACCCAATTTGTCATTGAATCCCTCTAATTACATATTATCAAATTATCATCACTAAGTACCCTGTTTCTTTCTCCGTCGATCAGGTAAGGACAAAATATGTCTTCCTACATTAATGTTCTTTTCTATAAAAAAAAAAAGTTATAAAACCCATATTGTTCGCTCAAGGGGGTTATTCCTGATCTAGCCACAACAAATATGAAAAAAGATAAATTAATAAAAAAAAGGTCAAATGATTAAATAAAGATACAAAACAGCAAGAGGACTGTATCAAAAATAAATTGAATTAAAATAATTATTTATAGGGGAAGGTCGGGTATTATCGGACAGCGGGTTATATCGGACAATTGGTGTTTCGTGTTTTTACCAATGGCAGCTGCACTGGCTCTGTATTTCAAAGACGGGGGAAACCAGCAGAAATAAGCGGACGCCAATTTTTAATTTGTTTTGTTTCAGAGGTATCAACTAATTTGCGTTTATCTGTTTTTATCGTTTTTTCTTGTGCACGGAGATAATTTCGGAGTACTGAATTTTGCCTATAGGCAAGTAAATTTAGATTCTTAAGTGTATTGATAACAAAACGTAACCTTTTACTCAATATTTTACGCATTAAATCTGATATGGGATTAATAATGGATTTTTAAAAGCCAAATTTTCNCTTTTTAAATTACATCAGAAAGAAGGAAACAAATTTCCAAGAGAAAAATGGTTTCATGGGTACTTGTACAACATATTTAAGTATCCTTTGGTACATAGTATAACCAAATTAATTCATTAACAAATTCAAAAAATTTAAAAAAGCTTAAGTGTCCGATACTACCCGACCTTCCCCTACGTATATATAATAGTAAGAGCATAATATATTAATAATATGACACTATATTAGTTGACCCTTTATGAGTTTCCATTGCTATATGCTTTTATTCATCCATTTCTATAACTGAATTAATAATAAAAAGTTCAGGGATCCTAAACACATATTATATAAATATATATAGAAAGCAGAAGAATTATAAATATTGTCATTGAAATAATTAATTATCTTGGTGCTACTCTATTACACGAGGTATAGTTAGGGTACATTTGCTGCGTAAGACTGAACGCTTTGAATGTTCACTTAATTTAATCGGGTCATTATAGGATTTAAGGGATGTTAGCAGGAGTATTAATGAGTTAGGAGTTATGACGTCATAGCCTCTATTGAATGCTGAATTCATCACGGTAGGATTTGTGAAGGTAGGATTTGGGGCGAGGCCGAAGGCCTGCTAAACCCTCTGAAATATCAGATCTAGGTAGCTTCCCATCAATTAATCACATTAAATCCCTGGTTCAATTAGTCCTCTCCCAGCTATAAGCACGTACAACTGATTTACCCCTCCTCAAACTACATTATGATCAGTCCATGTTAACAGAGATTTAATCTTTCCATTTCAAAAGTATTAATAAAATTGAAACCAAGTGTCAATATTTCATTCTAAATATGGTCTCGTTTTCACGCCGACAGTTCTTGTAATAGTTGCGGCAACTATTACCGTATATACTTCATCAGAAACTGATGACTCCAATCTTACGCATTAGTTTAAGAGTACTCGCGCGACAGTCATTAAAACTATCTACTGTCAAGATAGAAAATAGACTGCCCATTGGTGTGGCACATAGCTTCCTCGCATTCTATCGTACTGTCCTACGTACTTTATTGATTTTATGCTTTATTAGCCATTATTGACTAATTTATTTAATTTTTTACCCCGTTTTTTCAATCTGTCAAAATTGTTTTGATTTTTTACATGAATTAAAGTATCAAGTAAGCAAAAGTTGCAGCGCGCAGAGGAATATAATGAATCTGGTTCTATCTGCGGTCTACTTTCATCACACCATCTAAATTTCATAATAATCATATCAGTACTCTTGAAGCTAATTTATCCATTTAAATTTCAAAATAATCATATAAGTACTCTTGAAGCTAATTTATCCATTTAAATTTCATAATAATCATATAAGTACTCTTGAAGCTAATTTATCCATTTAAATTTCATAATAATCATATAAGTACTCTTGAAGCTAATTTATCCATTTAAATTTCATAATAATCATATAAGTACTCTTGAAGCTAATTTATCCATTTAAATTTCAAAATCTAATTTTTGCGACATCACAATGGAAAGTAAAACAGTCGATTGATATGAGAAAATTACAAAAATATTCTTAAATACCACATTTTTATTGCCGAAGAGATATTATGTAGCGTGTGCCCAACATAGAGCTATTAAAGATCTGATATGGGGTATTTAGAGAAAAAAAGATTACTGCATACCGAATACCCCATTTATCAGTACCAAAAGAAACAAATAATTAAGCCAGTACATAGAATCATTGAAACCGAATACATTATTTATCCCATAAAACAAGAAAAAATCGATCCGCGAGAAAAATCGATTTTCTCATATATGATCATATTTTTTTTTTTTTTTTTTCATGAATCATAATTATTATTACTTTCCCCAATGTTTTCCATTGATTAGTTTTCGAGTTTTCGTAAGTAAATTTAATTATCATTAAACATTTTATCAAAATTTATCATAAAAATACCTTCACCTCAGCGGGGAATAGAAACCGGCCTCTCTCTGTTCACGTTTATTTAAAGCTATTTTTTTAGGAACTAGATATTTCCCAGAAAAACGGCTTACATCTATAGATCAGTATTTAAATGGATTATATTTTAGAATTTTTTAATCAAAATCGTCAGAAACGTTTTCGAGAAACAATTTTTTTCAAGTTTTTTTTTTCAGAGCTTTTCTGGGTTGTGCCAAATTTGGTGTTTAAATTCATTTCTCCATTTCGCCTCGGGGTATGATTTTGCTGAACTGTATGTATGGTAAATTCCGTCAAATAGACCCAGCAGTTTAGGCTCAACGTGTCTAGACAGACAACAGACATTTTTTAAGAAACAATTTTTTGGACTAACATATAAATTTATCAAAACCAAAAAACTAATTTTTGCGCAACAACACTACTTTCTCTGTACATGAAAAAGTACGTATAAAAATTATACAGTTAATCGAAAAAGAAATACATTATAATAAATTTTGTCAGACTTAGCTCCAGGAAAAGCTTTTCCGGTTTGCGACAAATAAAGAGAAAACACTCATGAAATTCTTATCATGGAGTACAATAAAGAGAATGAAGAGGTAGAGGAAATAAAAAATTCGAAATGAAAAAAATTACCTTAGAAAAGAGAAAGGATCCTGAAAAAAAAAGGCTGACAAATGAATGCATCCGACATGCTGGGATTGCTGGGGTGCCGACAACTCTAACTAATGTCAGCCTATTTCTTATACTAACTCCTAGCCGGCCTTTTCAACAAGAATTCTCGCTTCACAACACAGGAAATAAATACTTTTTCATAAAAAAAAAATACTTTTCAACTAAAATATTAATAAAATACATTTTTCATACCTTTATTTTAATGGACCCCTATTCTTATTCAAGATGAAAAAGTACTTAAACCTTTTTACGTTCCCTTAACTTTCTTTGAATTCTATTACGGTAAGAGAACTGAATCTAAAATTCCTACTATTAAAGTAAGTGCAGTTATAAATAGTAAGGAAGAGATTGCAAAAGAAGCAACATTTAATGGCAGTATTATGTAACCGTATATATGTATATATTTTACTTTCATACTCAAAGAAAAAGACGATTGTTGTTTTTTTTCTAGTTTATGTTAATTTTTTTCATAGTCTAGTTTATTCTCGGCTTTTAGAAGCTTTTTATTCAATTTTGTTCGTATATACAAAATGAAGATTTGAAGAAATAATACAAGGCTTACATAAAAGTTAAATATGTAATATCATTTATATAATCGAGTAGTGTCCCTACGACGGCGACGGTGACGGCGACTCACCTCTAAATGAATTATAACGTTAAAAATTGATGAGCTTAAAGCTGGGATCGAACCAGTGACTTCCTGCACGTCAGTCGAAAACGCTACCACTAAGCCATTCCTGTGTAATGAAGTAATAAAGCTCCATGCTTAAAACTTATTATTTAAACAGTAAATATCTATTTAAATATTTTTATTATAACCAGTTCTTTTTTTAACCATATTTATTCTGCCCGTTGCCACGGGCTTAACGGCTGGTTAAAATATAAAATAAGCCTCAAGTAAGAAGATACAGGCTAAAACGGAATACATAATTTGTATTTTAAATAGATAAAAAAAAATAGTTTGCCAATTAGAGAGGCACATAGCTTCCTCGTGCCCTATTACGAACACTTTATAATTTTAGACGTTTACAACCTATTTTTACTACGTTTTTATTAGCTTGCTTTCTTGTTTGTTTGTTTGTCCAATAAAAATCTTGCAATCGAATTCTAACTAACTTACCGAGTAGCTAGACATTTAAAACTTTTAGAATAGCTCAGAAAACGATGACAATGCATTATTTTAATACATTTAGCCATCTTTCAGCAGAATTTAATTCTTTTTCAGCAAATTGTGCAGTATGGAAAGTTAGTTCGGAAAAAAGTTATTATATTTTTTTTGACATGTCCAATATTTACAATCTTTATTTTTACAGGTTTTAAATTAATGATTTATGACAGAAAACATAAACCTTGTATATGAAAAGTTCTTTTTTATAATTATTGTCAAATTGATTTAATTTTCTCCCGTCCATTTTATCAATATAGTTTTGATTTTTTACTTAAATTAAAGTATCAATTTAGCAAAATGCAAAGAGAGCAGACTGCTTAAATTATCTGGGGCTGTCTAGGAGCAACTTTTGATAAACTATAAACATTTCATAAAAATCAAATAAGTACTTTTGAAATTATAGGTGTAAAAAAAAATAAAAATAAGTGTTCCTTTTTGGTTCTTTAGAACGATCACATAGCTCTTGTTAACTTCGGTAAGTTAGCAAGTAAAATTTAGCAAAAAAAAAAAAAAATTATACAAAAAATACCCCAAAATTACATCATTAGAAAAAAAAGAGAAAGGAAATATTAACAAGGCTAAAAAAAAAAATAGAATCGAAATCAAGGTGTGATCATTAAACCCTTAAAAGATCATACTGTAATACAATTTAAGAAATATGTTGCTAACAACTAACAGAACCGATATAAGAACACAGCAAGGTGTACCACTAGATTTGAGTTATAATACTTTAATATTCTTTCAAATTATCTGGCTACCAATAACTTACTATGACTATAAAAAAAGGAATAACTTACTAATTAAAAAAAAGAATAGGCTTTTTCTTTCGTACAGTGGGAAGCGTTGTAACGTACTACCATATCTTTCAAGCCTCTCTATCCATGGTAAGACTTGTAACCTAATCCCATATCTTTCAAGCCTCTCTATCCATGGTAAGACTTGTAACCTAATCCCATATCTTTCAAGCCTCTCTATCCATAGTAAGACTTGTAACCTACTCCCATATCTTTCAAGCCTTTCTATCCATGGTAAGACTTGTAACCTACTCCCATATCTTTCAAGCTTCTCTTCTTTGATTCATTTTTAGGCTTGTAGCCTACTCCCATAAATCTCAAAAGCCTCTCTCTTCCAAACCCTGGCAAGACTTGTACACAACCCCCATATTTTTTAAGATTCTCTTATTGTTCCCCTACGTCTATTTGTGACGAGGATATTCGACACTTTTTATTGTACTTCATTATTTCGACACTTGAGTATTTCATTAATTCTTCTCTTCTAATACAAAGTTTGTCCAATCCACTTTCACTTACTCTCTTTTATTTCAATAACAATCGAGCGATGAGCTTCATTAAGCCGTTCTTCTATTTACAATTCTCCTTGGTATCTTGTTATAGAAGCTTACCCATAATTTATAGTTTATCCAAGGCAAAATAAAACATAAATAATAATTCTTAGTTGTTCTTATTTCAACTTTATCTCTTTTGCTTTGTTAGAATAAATTAAAGGAAGGGTAAAGTTTCAAACTAACTTATTTTTAAGAATATATTACAGAAAATACGGATAATTTTTTATTCGATATAATATCTTGCTAGAACAAAGATATATTCAAATTCTTGAATTCCCGCAACACAATTTTTCTGAGAAACAAATAAAGATCCAGACCAGGAAAAATACATTTCAGGAGATATGCATGAAAATAGTCTTGATTTGCTTATTATTTTTTCCACACGAGTGCTTTCATGCATAACTATCTAAAATTTAAAACATATCCTTTCAAAGATAGGACCAAGGAAACTAAACTAAAAAAAGCAGTCGATAAACTTTATTAAAAAAAAAAATCCTGTATTTTCAAAAATTTAAATAACTATATAAGTATACTATTGTGCCTTCTAGAAAACGGCAAGTGTCACTAAAATTTATTAATATTTATTAATAAGACTCAGGTAACCAACAAACGTTCTTCATTATTTTATAGGTTTTAATTTTTAATTTAGGGGTGATTTCGACCCTAACTGAACATCTCGTCAAATCTCGTAGTCTTGTGGTACTGGACTAACAGACTACATTTTTTTCTCTCTCTCTCTCGCTCAGACTCAAATCAGGCGGGAAGTTTGAGTTACCGCGCCGGTAGACCATACAGCAACGGCTTCTGAATTATGGCGAACGCATTGTATATTAAGCAGGCTTTTGGTCTTAACAACACATATCAACACATATCAGACTTAGACTTTAACAACACATATCAGATGTAGATCTGACTCTGATGCGGACGTAGATCTTACTCTCATACGGATGTAGATCTGACTCTGATACAGATGTAGATCTGACTCTGATACGGATGTAGATCATCTGACTCTGATACGAATGTAAATCTGACTCTGATACGGATGTAAATCTGACTCTGATACGGACGTAGTTCTGACTCAGATACGGATGAAGATCTGACTCTGATACAGATGTAGATCTGACTCTGATACGGATGTAGATGTGACTCTGATACGAATGTAAATCTGACTCTTATACGGACGTAGTTCTGACTCTGATACGGATGTAGATCTGACTCTGATACAGATGTAGATCTTACTCTGATACGGATGTAGATGTGACTCTGATACGAATGTAAATCTGACTCTTATACGGACGTAGTTCTGACTCTGATACGGATGAAGATCTGACTCTGATAAGGATGTAGATCATCTGACTTTGATACGAATGTAAATCTGACTCTGATACGGATGTAAATCTGACTCTGATACGGACGTAGTTCTGACTCAGATACGGATGAAGATCTGACTCTGATACAGATGTAGATCTGACTCTGATACGGATGTAGATGTGACTCTGATACGAATGTAAATCTGACTCTTATACGGACGTAGTTCTGACTCTGATACGGATGAAGATCTGACTCTGATAAGGATGTAGATCATCTGACTTTGATACGAATGTAAATCTGACTCTGATACGGATGTAAATCTGACTCTGATACGGACGTAGTTCTGACTCAGATACGGATGAAGATCTGACTCTGATACAGATGTAGATCTGACTCTGATACGGATGTAGATGTGACTCTGATACGAATGTAAATCTGACTCTTATACGGACGTAGTTCTGACTCTGATACGGATGAAGATCTGACTCTGATAAGGATGTAGATCATCTGACTTTGATACGAATGTAAATCTGACTCTGATACGGATGTAAATCTGACTCTGATACGGACGTAGTTCTGACTCAGATACGGATGAAGATCTGACTCTGATACAGATGTAGATCTGACTCTGATACGGATGTAGATGTGACTCTGATACGAATGTAAATCTGACTCTTATACGGACGTAGTTCTGACTCTGATACGGATGTAGATCTGACTCTGATA
>KZ651499.1:493547-510264 GCA_001010745.2 Gerris buenoi
GTTCGATTCCCCGCCCGGGAGAAGTTATTTTTATGATATTTTTGATGAAATTTCCAATAGTAATTAAATGTACATATATGAGAAAGTTTGTCTGAGAGCTCTCGGACCGATTTTTATTACTGTGCTGGGTGATCACCGAGTATTTTTCTTCCCTGATTTCCTGCTCCCAAAGCAAGAATGATAGCAAGGAGTTACCAGACACCCCATTGGTAACGCTATAATAATGTAATTTATTCCGTTTGTACATATACTACCTCAACACAATCTTTAAGCTTTGTGGCATAAGCCATGTAACTCATTTCTCTAAAAGCACCCATAGTAAATACTAACATTAAGTTTTTTATATTCAATAAATGAAGTATAAAATTTGTGGTTAAATACAATATGTGCAATAACTACATCATAAACCAGACCAAGTTCTCCACATCGGAATTACGATACACGTAATTTAGCTTGATTACTATGAGCTTGATTATATTCAAATCCTCCTAAAAACAAAAAAAAAAAATATATAGTTCGAGATCAAATGATGATGTAACAAGAAAAACTTACTATAAACTCACAAAGGATTCTATGTTTCCATGATATAAAAGGGATAACTGATGGAAAACATTCTCCATTTTCTCTTGTAAACAATCTGACGCAGAAGAGTTGACATTTTACATCAAGGGCGCTTGAATGTCTTAGACCGTATAACTATTATTCCAATGTCAAGTATAAGCGAGAGCGTCAATCGAGTGTAACTTAAAATAGAAAACTCATCAGAGAAAACAAGGGTCGTTCTAAAGTTGATACCCTTTGCGACAGTGCGACATCAAGGAGATGTTTACTCGGGCTTAGTGGACTCTATTATAAAAATGTACAGTCTCATAGCTTCTAGCCGTATGCTTAGAAGGGATGTTTTTATTGAGCAGAAAGCTATTCTCCGCACAATCAAACCTAAGATTGCTCTTTTCAAATCTTGCTATTTACAAAATAGGAGTAAACAGTATGTTTTTATAAACGCAAATGAATGTGGAAAAAATATTTTCATGAATGACATATTTTAATATTTCCTGATTCCAAATCGAATTCACTACTAACGATAAAAAATAATCCATGGTAGGTACAACAGCTCATGGAAGGCATAGACCAACTAGGGCATATACTACAACAACAAATGTTATGAATCAAATGGGCTTTCCCTGTCTTCTGGCTTCAAACTGTCTTTCCACCAGCAGAGGTCGCCTTAAGTAGCTTCATTCATATCGCGAAGCTCTGTCGTCTTTCCACCAGCAGAGGTCGCCTTAAGTAGCTTCATTCATATCGCGAAGCTCTGTCGTCTTTCCACCAGCAGAGGTCGCCTTAAGTAGCTTCATTCATATCGCGAAGCTCTGTCGTCTTTCCACCAGCAGAGGTCGCCTTAAGTAGCTTCATTCATATCGCGAAGCTCTGTCGTCTTTCCACCAGCAGAGGTCGCCTTAAGTAGCTTCATTCATATCGCGAAGCTCTGTCGTCTTTCCACCAGCAGAGGTCGCCTTAAGTAGCTTCATTCATATCGCGAAGCTCTGTCGTCTTTCCACCAGCAGAGGTCGCCTTAAGTAGCTTCATTCATATCGCGAAGCTCTGTCGTCTTTCCACCAGCAGAGGTCGCCTTAAGTAGCTTCATTCATATCGCGAAGCTCTGTCGTCTTTCCACCAGCAGAGGTCGCCTTAAGTAGCTTCATTCATATCGCGAAGCTCTGTNTATATATATATATATTCATGTGTCCTATAAATATTTATCTTCATTTTTCAGCATTTCTTGACAATGAATAATATACAAAGCATAAAAAATGGAAACGTTGAGAGTATCAAAATAAATTTTTTTTTTTTGTTTTTTTTTTCCTCCTTAATAAAATCAAGAGAGAAAAAGCTTTTAGAGAATTTTTACAATAAATTTAATTTTATCTGTGTATTAAAAGAACGTAGAAAATTACATTGCACTATAATATATTGATTTTTATTCTCTTATAATAACTTAATTTTTACTTTCATTTAAATATATATAACTTAACTCTTATATGTATTGTTCTCTTGCTAATCTCATATATACTCTTGATACAATAAAAGAAAGTGAAATCTTTTAATAGCTACATATAAGACATATTTTCCACTAATAACTAAAAAAAATTAAATAAGTCACATTCTGTTTTTCTTTCTTATTATATTTTTAATTTCACATATGAATTTTGAGGTTTTGATGGATTTACTCGATTTGAGATCCCTTGAATCCAAAAAAGTGGTTTTTAATAAATGACTGTTATATCGCGAAGCTCTGTCGTCATTCCGGAGTTGGGAATCGAACCTCGATTTCCAATTTTCGAAGCATGAATAATAGCGCAATGGGCTACAAGGGGTCCCGGTTGTCCCTTATAATAAAAATAACAACTAATTAGAACAAAGGTTTCGCTAAATGCATCCAAAATGCTGAGCGCTCTCTTCAAATCCCTAGTCTAAATAAATATCAATTTGATATTTATTGATATTAAATACCAAGGGGAATAAGGATATGTATAGCATGCTCTTAACTTACTTCAAATCAACAACCCAACACCGACATATCTAATGAGGGTTTACATTTTTGAAAGGGCAACATGTTTCAAACTTTTGACCAAATGTCAATTTATAGGATTCCCAAAATTTCATCTCATTATGTAAGATTGAGAATGAAAAAGTAAATAAAAATAAGTCTTGTGACGAACGACATCGAAAAACGACATGAAAACCTTTTTTTTAACCCTCTTTAAGGACAGAGGAATTTACAAAGGATGGTATTAAAGACATTGTATATTCAACAATATAATATACAAGAAAAACAACTCTAAATATAATATATTGTTAGTGGAAGGAAAAGAAGCTTCTTACTAATTTAATATGTATTTGCGCTGCTGCCTATAATACAACGTACACGCGTATAAGAACAAGCAACAGGCTGTACGAATCATAAGAAAAACCAACAGCTAAGGGGAAAAATATCCTTCAAATTACATTCTAAACCAAGACACTAATCCATTAAGAGAACCTTTTCATAAATCGGGGTTTGTGTGTCGCTCCATCAGGTGTATAAGCCACATAATTGGTACTCGAATGGTTCCTACTTTACTTAATTATACCAATTTTTACTTTCTCATACAAAGAGAAAGTATTGTGATGGCGTGAAAATTCGATTTTGAGATTTTGATGGATTTACACGTTTTGAGGTCCCCTGAGTCCAAAAAAGTGGTTTTTAAAAAATGTCTGTCCGTCGTCNCCTCCAAAAAAACATAAAGATAGTCCCTTTAAATACAAATTTAAACTTGATACAAGCAGAAGTTTTGTGAAGTGAAGTGATATATTTCATATTTTAGTTAGAGAACAGGACTACTACTAATAACTATCCGGCCTAACATTTTAACCTATAAACTTTTTTCTCAATATCAAATACATATTTATTGCAAGACGCTCGCTTGAATGGTTATAAAAAATTGCTTTTATTCTAATTTTGCCATAACTCCGCTAAGAACAAATATATATAGCTACTTTAAATGTTGTATCTTTTTTAACTCCACCATGCATAAGTAGTTAGCATCGTATACTTACAAGTATTAATGCATATCTTACATACTTTTTTAGTAAGTTGCGTATTTATCAAATATAACTCCAAATACTACAAAAGAATTGTATAAATCCAACTTTTTTTTTGGGTATATACAAAAGCTTTCGATAGCGACCAGCTCAGAGCTGGTGTTGTGACACTCGAATGTTTTGGGAGAAATCATACGTAAATACAGTCTATAATAGGGGAAAAACAGCCCTAATTCATAAGTATAACTGAACCAAGAAGGAAACTGGCCTAGGCCTAGGAAAGTGACTGAGCCTAGGAAAACTTTGGAGAAGAGTAATAGAAGAGGAGGTTAGAGCAGGACATTCTGGGACCAGCTAAAGGCGTTGTCTCGAATGGTGACAGATTGCGCTGTTTTGTTAACCCATACTCCACCTCGGGGTGACAGGAATTAAATCAAGTAAGGAATATCCTGTCAGCATCAGACAGCGGTAAATAAAAGAATATTTCATGCTCTTGAGGAAGCAAATAAAACACACTCTGCTATTTATTCAGAGTGTTTATTGGTAACAAAATAAATTAATCAAACTGCAAACATTCTAAACAATTTAAGTTTTATGCCTTATTGATACGACACCTTTGTACAATAATTTATTATATATTTATTTCAATAATAATATTTAAACAATAATAAATAATTTTATATAATTGCTTCGAGTTTTGGGGAAAAGACTAAAGTCTATTATTTAAAATAATTGGAAAATGCTATTAAATTATTTAAAATATCGAGTTATAAGTATAAGTTAATATTTGTGAACATAGTTTGGCAGCGAATATAGTAATATTTCATATTAGAAGGCACAAATTAAAAATATATCTACTTTAAAAGTAAAACTATATACCTTCCAGATTCCAAATATATTGCCTGAATAAATACCCAGTTGTATTAATACTCAATTCATTACATATTCTACTCTAGTCTCGGATTATTAATCTCATTCACTATTTCTAAATAGGGTTTAAGCAATGAGGGATGGAGTCAACCTTAGTGGACATTACCTCTCAACATTTAATTGGCTAAAATAAATAATCGCCTTAGGCTAACCATAATACTTGATCCTACCTTAATTTAACAGTATTATTCAGTATCTATACTTAGCAAATGACTAATAAAACGGAATGCTATATTAATCCGCTGTTCCACATTGTAAAAAACTTTTATATAAGTACAGTTAAATTCGTTTAACACGAAACTAAGGGGACCAAATAATTTTCGTGTTAAAAGAATATTGAGAAATAAAAGACGCATTCAATTTTTTTTATTATTGAGCTTCGCTTCGCTCAGCTCTTATACTTCACTTTGCGTTTTTTATGATGCATACTCCTCCTGAACGGCTGAAGCGATCCGCACGAAATTCGGCACGGTAAATGTGACCAACCACAGGAATGTATAAATCTGAAATGGTCCAAATTGGTACACAGGGGTACGAGGTACGGGGTACTAAAGTTTCCTCCTGAACGGCTGAACCAATCCGCACGAAATTCGGCACGGTAAATGTGACCAACCACAGGAATGTATAAATCTGAAATGGTCCAAATTGGTACACAGGGGTACGAGGTACGGGGTACTAAAGTTTCCTCCTGAACGGCTGAACCAATCCGCACGAAATTCGGCACGGTAAATGTGACCAACCACAGGAATGTATAAATCTGAAATGGTCCAAATTGGTACACAGGGGTACGAGGTACGGGGTACTAAAGTTTCCTCCTGAACGGCTGAACCAATCCGAACTAAATTCGGCACGGTTAATGTGACCAACCTCAAGAAGGTATAAATCTGAAATGGTCACAATTGGTACACAGGGGTACGGGGTACGAAGTACAAAAGTTTTCTCCTGACTCCTGAACGGCTGAGCCGATCCGCTCAACATTCATGGTTATAGTGACCAACCCACAGCAAGATATAAATCTGAAATGGTCCAAGTTGGTACACGGGGGTACGGGGTACAAAAGTTAAAATAGTATATGCCCTTCAAGATGCATGTCGTTGGAAAGCTCTTTAAGAGTACAGTTATTGTTGTATGTTAACTTTTGTCATATTTTCATTTATGAGGGGTCATTCTATTGGTAAAATAGGAAAAAATGAAAAAAAAATAAAAATAAATAAATAAATAAATATGATTAAAATGCTCGCTCAGCTCAATATTGCAAGCATTGCACACCTAGTACAATGTGTATGTAAGTATATAAAAACAAGAACGAAACTATAAGGATTTCTTTTTTTTTTTTTGTTTTACCAACGAAACCCTAAAAACAATAAACAAAACAAATGAAAAAATCGGTCCGAGACAACTCGAATAAACTTACTCATATACGAGTTCATAATTACTTAGCCCAACATTTTCCATTTATTAGTTTTCGTAAATACATTTAATTATTAGTAAGCATTTCATCAAAATGTATCATAAAAATAACTTCTACCTGGCGGGGAATCAAACCCGGCCTCTCTCCGTCCCCGTTTTCTCGTAAACTAGATTTTTCCCGGGAATACGGCTTACATCGTTAGATTCGTATTTAAATGGACTAAATTTTAGAAATTTTTAATCAAAATCGTTGGAACCATTTTCGAAAAAAAAAAAAAAAATCGGTTTTTTTGGAAGGTAGCGCCTCCAGATTTGCAGCTAAAATTCATTTCTCCATTTTGACTCGGGGTATAAATTTTCAAAACATGTATGCCAAATTTCGTCAAAATCGGCCCAGTAGTTTAGGCTCTAGGCGTCTGCACAGACGACAGACAGACAATTTTCTAATAACTACTTTTTTGGAATCAGGGGACCTCAAAACGTGTGAATCCATCAAAATCTCAAAATCGAATTTTCGCGCCTTCACAATACTTTCTCTTTATGTGAGAGAGTAAAAAATAACTTTAATAATTAAGATGTGCGGGCGATAATTCGATTTGAGAAAAAAAAAAATAGGTTTCTAAAAGTAAGTTCTAATTGACAGAGAAAGCAGAAACCGGTGTCGTAAGAGGGGGTTGTTCAGATAAACATATCGTTTCGTCTCTCCCCTCCTTTCCATATCGGTATTTCAAAGCCAAGCCCAAGGGCTCTCACCTGGGTGTCATTTTTATTTCAGGCCCTTCTACATTCTCACCAGCTTAAATTTGTGTATATATGTATTTTCTTCGTTCTGAGGAGCGAAATCTTTTTTCTTGTTAAAAGACAAACATGTATGAAAATATGTACCTAGTATTTTGTCGATACCGCTGACAAATCAATTTCTCATGTTAAGTTGTGGAGTTAGGTGTTAAACGGTATATTGAATAAATACAAGGTGTGAAATGCAGTAGTCTGCTTGCAATATTGAGCTGAGTATGCATTATAATCTTAAACAATAAACATTTTTATTTAAAAACAGTTGAAATCGGAAAAAATAGTAATATTTTTAATTTAAAAGCATATTGCTTCTGGTCTTACCGAAGATAACGAAAGCATTGTGTTCACTTTTGAGAACAAAAAAGTTATATGTCTCCGATTTTAAAAATTTCAAGACAGAAATCCGTTTCAGACATCAGGGAAGATTTTTGTCTGTCTGCCTGTCGGTCGGTCTGGGTGTCCGCGAATAATAAAAAGTGCGACGATAACTTGAGTATTGTCGACTGATTTTGATGAAATTTGGTAGACCTATTCCACGCGCAACGCTCTCGTAAACGTAAACTTCGTGATTTTAAATTTTCGTGATTACATTTTTGTAATTGTACATAAAATTACCATTTAACAATTCCTCTCTCACCCTGTTCGCCGGGACTAATGCCATTTTGTCAGGAACTATATTTTTCCCCGAAAAAATTACGAAACGATTTTGAAGAAAAAAAAATGTTTCGTGTTTTTTTATTTGTGGGGATAATTGGTGTTCGTACATTTGGATACCTTTTTTTCTCAATTTCACCTCATAATATAACTTTTCTAAAATTGTAAGTCAAAATTAATCAAAATCGGCCGAGTAGTGGAGCCTGCACAGACAAAGATAAAAAATTACATTCGGACCCAGGGGACTTCAAGATATGTATATCCAATAAAATCTCAAAAATAAATTTTCACGCCATCACAATAATTATGCAACAACCTCTGTCACTTAATATGGCGCACAGCTTCTTTGGGTCCCAATCACTAGGTAAAAGTCATATGAGTATAAAGTACCTACATACATATATACAAATTATAAGTGACAGATTTCAGATTTTTTTTCAGTGATGAGATATGCTCATGTTAAAATTGTGTGCATGCACGAGAAAAAAATGTGGTCAGAAGGTTGAAAGTAATATGGGTAAAAAATTCAAAAGTAGATATAATCCTTCATTTACTTTAAGCAAAATTAGGATAAGCTGTAAATCAAGTGCTCTTGTAGATGAACAAGTCACATTGCTTAATATTGTAGATGAAGTCACATCGCTTAATATTCTCAAATCTGGTGATAAGTTTTTAAATCTTCACACTTCTAGTCTTTTAATTCTTAATATCTCAATTCTGGCATTTATTTTTACAATTCTAGAGCCCTTTGATTCCTAATACCTCAATTCTGGTTATTTAATTCTTAATATTCTCAATACTGGTTTCTGGTGATAAGTTTCTTAATCCTTTGATTCTTAAAATCTCAATTCTGGTTGTTTAATTCTTAATATTCTCAATTCTGGTTTCTGGTGATAAGTTTCTTAATCCTTTGATTCTTAAAATCTCAATTCTGGTTGTTTAATTCTTAACATTCTCAATTCTGGTGATAAGTTTCTTAATCCTTTGAATCTTAATACATATATCAATTCTGGTTATTTAATTTCTAATATTCTCAATTCTTGTGATTAAATTCTTCATCTTCTCAATTCTGGTAATTATTTGGAGAATTTAATCCAATTTATTACTGGTACAAAGCAAGATGTAGAGGGATTAGTCAACATAAGAATTTGAATTTAGGTTACTTACAATCTGAATTTCATTGAAATTTGTCTTTTATAAAAGCTTTCACGGCTTTAAAGCCGAAAACTCAAAATAAGTATCTAAATTGTAAGAGGCTGCTTTTAATCTCTTCAGCTAAATAAAAGAGGTTTTAAACTTTACCCTGCTAAATTCACGTTCTACTTTTTACAGTGCCAAAAACAGAAACCAGACAAACAACAGTTTATTTTAATTAGCAGCAAATTTAAACACACAGAACGAATGGGATTTGTCAAGAAATTCTCATTTTTTGTTATCTGTGAAATTCTCAAAGTGTTTTAAACGTTTGAAATTAAGTTTTGTTCAAATAATATTTCGATTTACTCTGGTGAAATTTTCCCTTCTACGCTGTAAGGATTCCATTTCGGTTCTAATTAGTTTTAAACCTTATAATAATCCTGGAGAAGTGGATTTCGGGCACCGTTATAATTAGAAATTGTTTAAATTTTAGATTCGGGTATCGTCGCGGTATCTCTGGAGGAAGGGACTCTAGACGTGGGTTCTAGATCGGTTCGGGATTAGTAAGTAGAAGCCGTGAAATTAGAAGGTAAGGAGAGGTCTTGCGGTCCCATAGGAGAGAGTCTTAAGCACCTGGGCCCAAGTAATTAGGAGAATAAGGGAGTTAGATGGGGTTTTAACCCAACCTGTAACCAGGCTCACAAAATCCACCAATCTACTCATAAAAGACATCCAACTACACTAAATCCACCATCTTGAGCTAAACCGTCGTCAAACTATTAAACCAACCTCCACAAACTCAGAAACCTATGCCTCAAAACACATCTTAGAGTTTACATTAAAACCTGGTACGTTAATTTCTAAAACTTTCCACCGTTAAAAGGTTTAATGAAAGACAAAGTTGTAGCAACAAAAATCAATTAATTACGACATAATAACAAGAGTTAACTTGTGAAATTTATAATCAAAATAACTTCTTGAAAAAGAATTCATAACATTTTTTTTATTAATAAATCGCCTAGATATGCGCAGTTGATTCATCAACTCAAATTTGAAAATACTACTGCTTTTAATTTTAATTTAATTGCTTTTAATTTCTTTAGATTTATAAACATTTTGAATACCTACCTGGTTATTTTTCAAAAAATACAATAAGTTAAATCATATTTATCACAACGAAAATTTCTTTTTTTCTTCCGAATATGCCAAAAGTAACAAAAACATTGTCATTTTTAATTAACTTTTTTTTAATCTAAAAATTTAAATCATATCAACCACAATGCGCTGTACACATCAGGAAATTTTCGGTGAAAGGTCCAACAACTCTGTGAACATAAAATTTTTATACTACCAAATCATTTCTTAAAAATGATATGAGTACGCTTATTCTATTTAGGTCTGTAGAGTATCTAATGCCCTAAATAGAATAAGCATATTATAAAAGAGAGGGGTATATACTACGAATAAGATATACGTACTTTAAAAGATATGGGTTTTATAAAAAAAAAACAAATTTGTACACAAGTGGAAGAGAAACCATTGGGCACAGATTGTTACAATTTATATGATGCCAACAATCCTACTAATTACGACCTACCATCCAAATTTATTTAAAATCGGACAAGTAGTTTTAGGTTTCTGTACAAAGTAAAAAAGAAACCTTGCATAACGGTTCTGTCTGTCTGTCTGCCTGTCTGTCTGTCCGTTGGCTTGTTTTAATTCATAAACTACTATTGCTAGAAACATGTAATTTGGCGCACAGGTACATCTCGGCATTTTAGACAACTGGACAAATTGGAGTTTTTAAACTTAATATTTCCAATATGGCGGGCGACTAAAAAAAAAAGTTTTTAGTTACCATGGCATGCTATACATCAATTTAAAGGTCTTGAAGTGTAGAAAAAGAATATGCAACTATTACACTTAATATTTAAACTTTAACGTACAGAAACCGGCGATTATCGCCTAACGTACTTACGTGAAGCGCGCCTTACTTGTTTAAGATTTATTGGTTCGCAAACATTTTTAACTTTACCGAAAATGTTCCCTGAAGTCTGAAAAAGATTTCTGTCAAAGAATTGTTGAATCGGAGACGAAAAATTTCGTACTTTAGTACGAGCATAATGCTTCCGCTACCTTCGGTATCTTAGAAAGCAAAAATTATAATTATTTTTATTACTGGAAAAAAAATACAATCTGACAAATAAAAATAGAACTAAGTAGTAAAAATAAACAGAATGAGAAAATCTAGAACCCATAAAGTTTGTGAGAGGTATTTATTTGGTCTTACAGTAGAGTAGGAAGTAATAAATATTAATAGTAAAAGTCTAATCTTTAAGGAAGAAGAATTAGAAGACGGGATATGTACATTAAAGTCATTTCTACTACATGGAAAGGTGTGTTGACGGGGATTAGGTATAAATTATTTACTGAGATAGCAGTAAAATAAGGGAGAGCCAAAGGCGAATAAATTGTAATATGTTTTAAATGTAGACATAAAAAAGCCTATTTACACGACGCGAGAGAGTTAAGTAAGATACATTCGAACTTGAAGTTGAACGCACTTTTTCTTGACGCTTAGCCTACATTATCCTTAATCCTACAAAGAAAGATGACCAGAAAGGAAGAATAAAAGAATATCAAGACAAGTCTGGTATAAAAACGAGGGACATATTGAGGGGATGCTAGGGAAGCTGTAACAAGTATAATGTAGGAGTTATCCCTCTAGAGTAGAGAGTATAAGGAGGAACATTACGGTAGAGTGATGGTACTATCCGCTATCTAGCTAGAGACACAGGACTATGGGACCTAGCATATAACTAAGGACCTCTTTGCCAGGACATACGGGAGCCTTGTCTCCTCTGAAAGAAATATGACTGAATCCAGGCCTGTGACGCCTAGGGATTCAACCCTACTAGTCTAACCATTAATAAAAGAAAGAACAAGGTTCTTCTTTTCCTCGCTTCAGTACACGTCTTCACATCTCCAAGCAATCATTTACAATGAAGACTTGCACCAAATACTAAGCTTCCACTGACACCGTATACCCTCGGTAATAGGCTTGAAAAAACTATTGTTCCTGCCCTGCAAAACTTAGCACTCACAGCTTTCACTATTATTAATTTATAAAAATTCAGGATTTCTACAAATGTTAATAGTAGCATCGAAAAAAAGCAAAAACTATAGACTGCAGGTGGCATTATTTAGCACTCACTTCTCCTATTACATAACACAGACACAACCTATGCTGGTATCAACTGAGAATTAAATAACAATTGAGGATAGGGAAGATCAGTAAAAAGTAAAAATCAGTGATGTGGATTTAACGACGGTTCGTCAAAATGTATTACCATCTTCAAGGTAAAAATAAGAATTATTTATGTCATACTATTAGGCTAAGTGCACACTGGGGGTGGGGGGCACAACAGTCTGTAGATTGTCTGCGGGCTGTCTACCCCGGTGCAAAAGATTGTCGCCGTCCAAAAATCTTTTGCAACGGGAGTTCGCAGACTGTTTTGCCCCCAGTGTGCGCCTATTAGCCTTAAAGCGGAGATACACATGCCGTCAAATTGGGGAAGTAGATCGCATGCCAAAGGAGGGTATTTGCCAGTAACTGGCATACCAAGGATTTATTAAGTTGTTATCTGCTTGCTTGCCAGCTACAGGCATGCCATTTAACAAAACCACGTGCAAGTAGCTGGCATGTTTTTGTTCAAGCTACAGGCATATGTGTATCTCCGCCTTTAAGATTTATCCATATGCAACATCCCCTTAACTCTATCTTCATTAAGTTTTTAAAAAATCCTGTCAGACACAATTCGCACTAACATTGACCATATTATAATGGGTAGACAGGTAGGACGTAGCACTTACTTAAACCTAGAGAGTACCAGCCACTTCACGCTACTGTACATGTACAAGTGTACATGATAACACCGAAGCTAGTATGGTGTGATCATTAGAGAGCCATTTAAATCAGAGCCCCAAGGTGTAGGGTCACGATTAAATTTTACCGCCCTCGACTAAAAGATATAAATTAGAGCATCACGAATAGGATCCTGCACCGCCGTCAATGGACTGATGACACGCCGACACGGACACGCTGACTTTAAAGATCGACCGTATAAAGGCCGGGTCACACCTGTCCGCACCGTGCCCGCACCGTATGACGGCCGTGTGTTGGACAACTAAGGAAAGGTCAAAAAGTAAACAACACAAATAAAATGTCTGTGCGGAGAGGTGTGGACCATGCCTAACATTTCCTCAGGTTTATTCCTTACCGAGTGTTGTCCGACACACGGCCGTTACACGGCGCGGGCACGGTGCGGACAGGTGTGGCCCGGCCTTAAAAAACACACCCTGTCCAGTGTTTTCCATTTCCTTACTTGTCATAGGTATTTGTTTTTAAATTGAATAATCATTGAACATTTTATTTAATTTTATAGTAAAACAATTCTTCCCGGCATGACGGAACCCCCCTCTACAAGGTATTTCCACTTGATATATTGAAAATATACTATTCTCAAAAATCAATATCTGCATTAATATATGTTGTGCTCCGAAAATAGGTCGAGCAGTTTTTAATTTATTCTTCGTCAAACAGAGAGACAGATATTAGTATATTTTTTATCCAAATTTTAATAAAACAACGTGTAAAGGCCGGGCCACACCTGTACGCACAGTGTCCGCACCGTGCCCGCGCCGTGTTACGGCCGTGTGTATGACAACACTCGGAAAGGAATAAACCTAAGGAAATGTTAGGCATGGTCCACACCTCTCTGCACCGACATTTTATTTGTTTTAATTACTTTTTGACATTTCCTTAGTTGTCCAACAGGTGTGGCCCGGCCTTTATGGGAAAATAAAAAATATTAGGAATAGTTATTTACGCAACATGGGAGAGAAGTATGTTTTCCTGCTCGAGGTTAAGTTTTCTCCCGAGGCTTGCCGAGGGAGATAACTGTAGTATTAGCTCTCGAGCCTTGCCGAGGGAAATAACCCCGAGAGCAGAAATACTTCGATCCATGTTGCGTATTAAATTTTATCTACGACTAGTGCACCATGGGTAATAGCTANTACGATGATAACACACATCCACACATACATACGTCATGCTGAAAACCACTCAGGAGGTCTTAAAAACACCTAAAACGGATAATTCCGTTGAAATCTCGAAAAAAAAAATTTTGGTGAAAACAATACTTTTCCTACTATTAGTAGTGAGGGAAAGTAAAAATCGGTTCGATGAAATATTTAATCGAAATTTGAGATAAAAATAAATTCTCCACTACGAGGAATAGAACCTAGCCTCTCAGTTTCCATATTTAAACCTATTTTCTCAGGATTGAAATTTTCCCTAGAAAATAACTATTGTGGTTAGATTGGGATTTTTTTTTTTTTAATAAAAATCCTCGGAACCGTTTTAGAGAAATAATTTGTTTTAAAGTACAGGTAAAGAAGGTAGCGCCCACAAATTTAGAGATAAGATTTCTTTCTCGGTTTCACCTCAAAGCATTATCAAAGCATTATTTTTTCAGAAGCTATGACACACTTTATCAAAATCGGCCCAGCAGTTTAGGCTCTAAGCGTCCGCACAGTCTACAGACGGCAAAAACACTGAGGGGACCTCAAACCTTTTCTTCATATGAGAAAGTAATGAATGCAAGTATGAAAGTAATGAAGTAATGAGTATGAAAGTAATGAATGCAAGTATGAAAGTAATGAAGTAATGAGTATGAAAGTAATGAATGCCCTAACAAAAAAAATGGCACTCAACTCTGAAGGCTTGTGAATCTACTTGGAGGTGTTCGGTTTAAAAAAAGTTAATGCAGGGTAATATCTCCATCTCCAACGTGTCCTGTACAAGGTAAGACCCTTTTTATTCGGGTTGGTCTTCACGTAACACACAATCAAAAACACCTTTTTTGGCACTAAAGGACGATGGAGAGGTCGAAACTAAAAAAATCGGTCAAAGACAGCTCACACAAACTTTCTTATAAAAGAGCACATGATTACATAGCCCAGTGTCTTCCATTACCTAATTATTGGTACATTTAATAATTATGAACATTATTATTGAACATTTTATCAGAATGTATTATACGAATAACATTTCTGATGGGAATCGAACCCGGCCTCTCTCTCTGTCCGCGTTTTAAGCTGTGCAACTTGATTTTCCTAGAAAAGCGGCTTAATTAGATTTGAATTTAAATGGACTATATTATTTACATAATCTTTTAATCAAGATCATCGAAACTGTTTTCCAGAAATAATTTGTTTTCACGTTTTTTTCAGAGTTTTTGGAAGGTAGTGCCCCCAAATTTAAAGCTAAAATTTATTTCTTGATTTTGCCTCGGGGTATGATTTACCTGAACATGTATGCCACATTTCGTCGAAATCGGCCAAGCAGTTTAGGCTCCACGAGTCTGCACGGGCGACAGATGACAGACATTTCTTTAAAAAAAAACACTTTTTTCGACTCGTGGGACCTCAAACGTGTAAATCCATCAAAATCTCAAAATTGAATTTTCGCGCCATCACAATACTTTCTCTATATAATATGATAAAGTAACAAAAACTAAATTCGACATTTAAAGCCCTACAACAAGGTTAGTTAGTTTTTTCAAGAGTTACATTATGTCAGAAATAACGCACGAACAAAATATCCGGCAGTAAAATCAGATCAGTGTACATATTTAATATAAACAAATAGTTGTTGGATGTGATCAAATCTTTACATCCAATCTTATCGTTTAATTCAGCTACTGATATATTCTCATTGTGATCGATTTCTTCTCAGATTCTTCCAGCGGTTGATTTTAAAAGACAATTAAAGACTTTCAAATTTTCATTTGGTCTGTTACACGAATTTTCATTCAAACTTCAGGGTTTTGGGGGGTAAAAACCCACATACTTTGCCAAACTGTGTTATGGGAGATGTATCTGCTTTAACAATGCTAATGCTAACAATGTATCTGCTTTATTATCGTTTAATAGGTACTGAAAAACTGCATATTTAATTACAGCAGTAACGTAGCCATATGAGTTGGTAATATTTGTAGTATCAAAACACAAAAATATATATATAAAAAAAATTTATAATTGTCAGTGTTCAAGGGTAATATTTCCATAGATCAATCTATCTTCAAAGCATGGAAGATTCACAATCCGCTAAAACACGTGGACTGGAATAAAAGTAGAAGACCAAAAGCAATCAATAGACATAAGAAAAACAAACAAGGCTAGTTATGTATGCATTGCTTTACTCTACCCGCTGATACTTGCAGCTTCTGAAAACGTGAAGCATTAAGCTGTAACGTGATACGAGAGTACACAGAAAACTAAGTTACTAAATCAGTCGTTATTCCTATGCATTAAGAGTTAATGGGATAAACGTGAGGAACTAAGTGCGGGTCTAATGAAATCCAGTTCGATCTTAATAGATTCTGAAATTCTAGAACAACCAAAGAGCATCCTGCCTTATTATCTTAATAACTCAAATCTATTGACGACCATAAACTATAGCAACAGTTACAACAAATTTAACTTTAAACAACCCGACTTTCAACCATTAGTGGTCACCTTAAGTGACCAATAAATTAATCTAACAGTTTGAAAACTGCAGAAAGATAAATGACAAGTTTATCAATCATCAGTGCAACTGACTGAAATGTTGTATCGCTAAACTAATAAAGAAATACGATCTTTTATTATCTACTAGCTGGATACCCTTGCTTTTGAAAAATTAAAAAAAATAAAATAATACAATAATTCTTTCTTAAATTNTAGAGCCTATGAATTAGGGATATACAAGTTTAATATATCTTGTGGCATTTTGTTTTCAAGTCCGATATAACTGGTAACAAACTCTCTTATACACAAGAAAAATAATAACTTGGTTCAGTGTTTTCCACTCACAAATTCTTTAAAGTTTTCCTGGTTACGTTCAAGTATTATTGGAGTTTTTATTAAAAGTTAACTTAAAAAATTTCCTCTCCAACAGAGAATCGAATCTGACTTCTCATCATTTACACTGTAAATAATTTCTCATAGTAATGTAGGGTTAAATTAATTTTTCGGGTATGTTATTTCTATTTTTAGATTTGATATTCCAGTTTAGGCTTTATATTCAGTTTAGGTTCAGTTAAGCTGAATGAATAATATAAGCTGAATATATAATACGTAAATGAGAAATATATATATATAT
>KZ651500.1:9154-55107 GCA_001010745.2 Gerris buenoi
CAAAGTTTATTAATTATATAGCGCTTGAATAGTTATGTATAATTACTGAGTTTCAGCTCTCTAAACCTATTATTTCTACCCAACCTGCAAGCTTTTATCTGACCTGCAAATTCATACTAAACCTGCAGTACAAGGAATTTCGTTATTAAAGCTAAGAAGCTTAACTAAAGTTTATTAATTATATAGCGCTTGATTAGTTATGCATATTTACAGATTTTCAGCTCTCTAAGATCATTATTTCTACCCAACCTGCAAGCTTTTATTTGATCTGTGAATCGGTACTACGGTTTAGTACACTATATTTAGTTAATAAAGCTAATGAGCTGAAATAAAGTTTATTAATTATATAGAGCTTGATTAGTTATGTATAATTACTGAGTTTCAGCTCTCTAAACCTATTATTTCTACCCAAGCTGCAAGCTTTTATCTGACCTGCAAATTCATACTACGACCAGCAGTACATATATTACTTTGCTGATTGGCCTGACCTGCAAATTAGTATCTCCCGTTTTTAACCTTATCATATATCAGTAACATCATTAATAAGCCAATAAATGTACACATTATAGATGATAAAACAAATAATTGATTAAAAAATAATAATAAAATAAAAAAGCACTGATAAAACCTAGTCGTGTATCCATTATTATGAGCCAGCTAACCTAAAAACACACTTTTTTTTACGTAAGTGACGTCACACTTCCACGTATTATTCACTGCAAAAAACAACACTTAAGTGTTCTGTAACTGACATCCTAACAAGGTCCAAAAGTTTTTGTTACAACATAATCCCAATAATGTCCCTATGTATGGACATGAAAAAATGTCACTTCAATACAAAAAAGGTCGGTTTATTTGTTTTATTTTAAAAATATCTTACAAGTAAAAAATTATACATATAAAAGTTTTTAACAAATTTACAACAAGTCATCTAATAATAGTTAAATAAGTGTGTCCTCTGAACGAACATATAGACCTATATCTGCCTGATTAACACAGATCATGGCTGTAGGGGCTGCATGCTTACATTCTGCTGTACTCTTTGTAGATAAGCCAAAACCCTATCGACAAAAAAAAAAAAAATTAAATTTAACTTTAATACAGTTTAATTAAATGATGAGTAGAATACAATTATTTACATAAATTTTGCTATAAGCTTGTTAGTCTGTTATAAGATTTTATAAATTACATTGTTATTGATAGAGAAAGAATTAAGCTGATTTTAACTCATGAATATCATTTTTTTTGTTTTATTAACTATTAATTAAGGGTAGGGTAACTTAAAAATTATTTTTATTTGATTTTTTTTATTATTTTTTATTTCAAACTATATATCATATCGAACATTTTTCTATCAATACAATAGCTCAAAAACGTCAGGAAGTCATAAAAATAAAATAAAATTTAGGTACCGCCTGGTACCACTAAGACAGAAAACTAAAAAAACAAAAAGAAATACTGCAAATTCATAATGCAACCTTTTTAGAAATAATACAGCAAAGGAACCAATGTTTTATTATAAATAAAAAAATATATATATATTTGGTAACAAGAAGCAGAATGAAAAGTAAGGAATGTAGAACAGAAATATGTGAGTCACTGTCTTGGGTGGTGCCATATCCTATAGAAGCGCTCTCCTGTAAAATCACGTTTTTAGACGTTCAGGTACCATTTTCTCCAAAACTACCAGGCCAAATACAATGATTTTTTTTTTTTTTTTTTTTTTGCAGATATTTTCTGCTCACTTTAATCGTTCTTTATTCAAAAAACATTATTATTTCGAGTACAATAAAGGAATAAGCAGAAAAAAAAATTGGTAATTTTTTTACACAGTCACCCAAAATTTCAGGGTAATCATATTTTAAAACAAAATTATCCTATTTTTAAGCCGAACAAAATAAAAAAAGAATTACTGAAATCCGTCAAGTTCTGGAAAGANGTTTTGTATAAAAACAAGGCAGCCATCCAGTGAACTGGTGGTTACCACACCAAATTCAGCATAACTTTTCAGCTTGAGAACGAACTGAAGTAAAGAGCTGAACCAATGGTTGTTAATTATATAGCCCTTGATTAGTTTTGTATAATTACTGAGTTTAAGCTCTCATAACCTATAATTTTTACCCAACCTGCAAGCTTTTATCTGACCTGCTAATTCATACTAAACCCGCAGTACAATGAATTTCGTTATTAAAGCTAAGGAGCTTAACTAAAGTTTATTAATTATATAGCGCTTGATTAGTTATGCATATTTACAGATTTTTAGCTCTCTAAGATCATTATTTCTACCCAACCTGCAAGCTTTTATCTGATCTGCGAATCGATACTACGGTTTAGTACACTATCTTTCGTTAACAAAGCTAATGAGCTGAAATAAAGTTTGTTAATTATTTAGTGCTTGATTAGTTATGTATAATTACTGAGTTTCAGCTCTCTAAACCTATTATTACTACCCAACCTGCAAGCTTTTATCTGACCTGCTAATTCATACTAAACCCGCAGTACAAGGAATTTCGTTATTAAAGCTAAGGAGCTTAACTAAAGTTTATTAATTATATAGCGCTTGATTAGTTATGCATATTTACAGATTTTTAGCTCTCTAAGATCATTATTTCTACCCAACCTGCAAGCTTTTCTCAGACCTGCAAATCGATACTACGGTTTAGTACACTATATTTCGTTAATAAAGCTAATGACCTGAAATAAAGTTTATTAATTATATAGCGCTTGATTAGTTATGTATAATTACTGAGTTTCAGCTCTCTAAACCTATTATTTCTACCTAACCTTCAAGCTTTTATCTGACCTCCAAATTCATACTAAACCCGCAGTACAAGAAGTTTTGTTAATAAAGCTAAGGAGCTTAACTAAAGTTTATTAATCATATAGAGCTTGATTAGTTATGCATAATTACTGAGTTTCAGCTCTCTACACCTATTATTTCTACCCAACCTCCAAGCTTTTATCTGATCTGCGAACCAATACCACGGTTTAGTACACTATATTTCATTAATAAAGATAATGAGCTGAACCAAAGTTTATTAATTATATAGCGCTTGATTAGTTATGTATAATTACTGAGTTTCAGCTCTCTAAACCTATTATTTCTACCCAACCTGCAAGATTTTATCTGACCTGCAAATTCATACTACGACCAGCAGTACATATATTACTTTGCTGATTGACCTGCAAAGTACTTTGCTGATTGGCCGGACCCAAGGGCCGGACCTGCAAATTAGTATCTCCCGTTGAAATGTTATATAACCTTATTTTAGATTTTACACATAAGTTAAATAAAAGTTTCTCTTGTTTGGGTGACACACTTTTTGTCATATTTTTTATACCCGCCTATTTAATTTTCAAATAAATGTCAAGTTTATAAAATCCAGTGTTCTTGAGGTCTTTTATTAATTAAAAGGTTGAACCCGCAACACATTTTAAGTTGAATGAACCTAGGTCTATTCAAGTTCTAATCAATAGCCATAGCCGGATTTATCAAAATTAATGTACAGACTGATTGGAAATTGTGTTATTTTCATGTTAATCTTATAAATGTTTGGATTTATTATTTAAATTTGAATTGCTTAACATTTTTCTAAACGTTGGTTTTTTTATTTTTAATAGTGTGTTTTAATGACTGAAGTATTAATCGTGTAAATAGACTGGACACTTGCACAAAGTATTCTGCTTTTATGGGTAAATATCTCAGTGTATTATGTATAAATGTCAATAATTATTGTTTAATTCCGTTGTAAATTATTCGATGATTCAATATGGTTAATGCCGAAATGGATTTTGAATTTCCCTCGGAGCTGTTAGTTAGGCCGCTCGTTCCTATAGGAGTGACTGGATTGGACACGTTGAATAACGCTATTCACAGGTCCGTCTGGGAAGCCCTTAATGCTTCCAGAAGACAAGATAGACCTCCTGTTCTTTTTAAGTTGCTCTCGCCTTCTCACGAGTTTCTCAGGCCTAAAACTAAGAAGCCACAATATGAAATGCACATACCTAAAGGTATCTTGAAAAGGTCCTGGGTTCACAAGCATTTGACCTCGGTACCAGCAGTTCTGGTAATATTTTATGATCTCGATTGGGACGATCCTCATTGGGAAGAGAGAATGGTCGAATGTACTTCTAGAGTTCAGTCTATGAGAGTGGCTTTAGAAGGCAGGTCTACGAAAGTCTGTGTTGTTCTCATTCAACAGAAGACCACTATGCCTTCTGATGAGGACCCAGTGGCAGCGGATAGAGCATCTGCCTTAATGTTGTCTGCAGACCTAAACCAAAAGTCGCTCTTCATTTTGCCAAACGTTAATAACTTAAATGGTTTTACAGCCAGGTTAGAGAAAGCGTTCTATGATCTGGCTATTAGTTATTACAGTCATGAGATGAGAAATATCAAGTCCCACAGAGAACATCTTAATAAGAAAACTCATTACTACCTCTATGTAAGGCATCACTTCAAGATGGCTTTCTTTTCCGAACTCAAGGGGGATCTTCATGCAGCTCACACATTATATTTGGAAGCTTACAACAACCTTCTAGAAGTCAGAATGAGTGACACTAATGAGTTTGAAATCAAGACGTGTGCTGGGTTCATAGATTATAAAATTTGTAGGTCCTTATTCCTTTTGAATAAACCGAGGGAAGCCATATCTCACTTCAAGGCTCACATAGAGCACTATCGCATCAAAACGGGACACCCACAACTCCTGTTTCAACATTATGCTTGGATGTCTAAACAGTACAGTATGTTCGGAGATTTGTTTGCAGAGATGGTTCATGTTCACGGAACTGTAGCTGCTCAGACTCAGCATCCAGGGTTTTATTATCAACTAGCGGCTAAACATGCTATTAACAGGAAGAACATTGCACTTCAACTTTGTCCTACCGATGCCACTTATCCTACTCCCGATCCTCTAGAAGACAGTGATAAATTAGAATATTTTGGTCAAAGGGCTTGGAGAGCTTGCAAACTGAGCGTAGAACCATTGGACCCCGATACAGAAAGATTAGGCGTTCAAGCTATCCAGTTTGTGGAAAGGAATCAAATCAAGCACTCGGTAATTATTATCGGTCTTCTGGGTAATGCCATATCACAGTTTAAAACTTACCGATGTCCCAGGATGAGAAGGCAGTTAGTTGTTAAAATGGCAGACGAGTACTATGCCGCTAAAGACTACGGCAAAGCTTTGACTTTACTTACTCATATGTTGTGGGATTATCGTATTGAAAAATGGCTTCTCATATTTGATAAACTATTGAGCACAGCTCTAGCTTGTGCTTATCTTACTGCCTCACTCTCAGATTATGTTAGTTTGACTATAGAAGCCCTAGCAAGGCTCCCTCAGCGGCAGCGCCTTCTCAACAATCTTATTACAATCACCCAGGGAGGCATTCCTGAAGCAGAGCCAGGTGTTACTGATAGTGCAGACCTCACAACAGCCAAAGAAGCTTGGGCAGCTTCTGTCGCTTCCTTACAGAATAAAGATTCTGTTGGATGTCACCCTATAACCGTTGATATGACTAATGTCTTTTCACCGATTCATTGTAAGGCAACCGTGTCTGAGGCTTTGCATAATTCTGTTATAGTTATTATTCATCTGAGATCAGAATTAATAGGCGATTTAAAAATATCTAAGGTGAGTGCTTGCCTAGGACTTTCATCTTCCTCTACCGAGAGCCAAGCAATTGAACAAGGACCGTTCTCTCTCTCCCCCGATAGAATTCTTACGTTTACTTGCAAGATTCAACCTCAGATTCTAGACGTTGCCAAACCAGTTCAGATTATGTCTGTCCTTGTTGTATTGGGTACCCCAGAAGGAAGAGAAGTAATTCTTAAGTTCACAGGGCTCCCACAGGATCATTCGTATCCCCATCCTGAACTTCTACATTTTAGATGTAAAACGGGAAACGAATGTGTGGATAAATTTTCTAGTATAGAAACAGTCGTTACAAGAGAGATAGCTAGAAGGCAGCCTCGCTGTGATCTTCTTGTAGAAGTATCTGAACCAGCTTTACTATCCGATTGGTTCCCCGTACTAGTTAATGTTAAATCAAGGGAATCTACTCCTATCGGTAATATAAAACTCTCTGTTACGCTACCGGACCAAACTACAGAGCAGCATACTTCCATATGTGAGAAACTCGGAGGTGAATTACTATCACTTCCTCTGACTTATAAAAAAGAAGACTTGGATGTATCCAATGAATTTTCTTATGGATTCTTGGTAAAATCGACTACGACAGGGGCGAGACAGTTCAATATTCAAGTTACTTATATAGTAGAAGAAGACGAATGTTTATTAGAGAAAGTCATTCGATTCAATGTTGTCGAGGCGTTTGAACTTACGACTAAATTTATGAATAAGAAATTCGATTCGCTTACAAATGTGTATTCGAGAGAAACTTTCTTAGTTCAAGCTAAAGTCACAAGTCTATCTCCTTGGCCAGTTGTTATAGAGTCGACTTCATTTTCTCTAGGAGACAATGTGGAATTTGAAACGGACTACACATGCTCATTGAGCGGATCGCTTCTAGTGAAGGATGCAGTAGGGCTCTGTGTTGCTTGTGTCCGAACCGATAAGCCTTCAGACAAACCTGTCAAACTGGCATCTCTGACTATTAATTGGTCTAGGAAGAAAGAAGGGGAAGAAGAAGTGAGTGTAAATAGCTTGACAGTGGATTGCACTGCTTGTGTAGAAGACACCCCTGTGACAGTGAGTTTAGAACCTTCAGTATGCAGCCATGAGCAACCTTTAGAACCTAACACGACAGCTCTTCAACCCTCTCAAGCTTGTCTACATCTTCATCATAGAGTCAGAGTATCCTTTCCTATAGTCTACAAACTAACTAATCATACGAATTTTCTACTTACATTCCAACTTAACATGGAAGCTTCGGATGCTTTTATGTTCTCTGGCCATAAGCAAGTCATAATTAATCTTTTGCCAGAGAGCACTAGCTGCTTGCACTACGTACTTTGTCCCTTGGTTGCTGGCCCTGTTGTACTTCCTAGACTTCGACTGTCTCCACTTACTACAGCTATAACTCATGCTCATATAACCCACATTCTCGATCGTATGCTTCCAACAGCTCTCTATATTCTTCCTCCGATTAAACAGCTAAGTGAAGAAGACTCAAAAGTTCCAACGATAACAGTATAAATATAAAATGCAGGTATCTGCCTTATATTTACTTACTATTCCAGCTTTGTTATTTAATGAAACATTTAGTTTGTGGTTACTAATAAAATTAAATATTTATATTTTTTTAGGTGCATTATAGTTTTGACAGAATGTAATCAATGTGAAAATGCCATTAATTAAAGATATAGGAATACTGTTGTACTATTGGTGGTATCTTTTTGTTGATAAATAATATATATTGTAGGTATATTTATGTTTATTTTCATATATATTTTATTTATTTAATTTTCTTAAAGTCTGTTGTATAATACTTATGTAAATGTATATTAATTATGTAAATTAACATGACCATATAAGGACTAATTATTGTGTTCTTAAGTGATACTTGTATAAATTTATTATATGTGCAATACTTTAAGATGAACTGTAATAAAAAGAATTTATTAAAATCAATCTTATCATATTGTTGTTTCTCAAACCAATTCAAAAGTTTTATGTAAATATTTTAATATTTTTGTTTTTCCTTATCTTTAAAAAAGAAGGAACAGAACACAACCATGTTTTTAAGTAATATGAATATAACTATTATAGTTTTATTACAACTATTATTTTTAACTGCACTTCAAATTTGTAGTCCCTTGTTTGCCACCTATCTGTTACCTTACCTTTTTGAATTAAACATTATTTCTGTAAAATATATCTTTTTATTTTTTTATCCATTTAACTCTTGGACATTGAATTCTTTGTTTTGCATTATTTTCCTTGTGAACATGTTGAAAATAAATTTATGAATAGGCTCTAAAAAAGGAAAAATAATGTGACGGGAAGGACGAATACTTTCTATAGCTTAATTTAAGAAGTGAGGAGAAAGGTATTAGTACCTAGTAGTTGTAGTTGTCTAGTACTTCTTACTAGAACGGGTAGGACGAACCACTTGTTCGAACCTGGCAATTAGGCCATCTTTTAGGCCCCTTTTACACGAGGTGGAGAGTTCCAGCTGCTTCACACACCATACATTTGTACATTTTACCTCCGAAGCGAGTATGGTGTGGTCATTAGTAAACTATATAAGCATTGGGGAAGAGTGCTCCATAGGGAGGTGTCCCTCACCCTGCTCCGTCCGTCCTCGAACCATAGATTCAAATCACATCATCATGACTAGGATCGGACCAGATAAAAAGTGGGGATTAGTACCTAACTCTTCATTTCCTGTTTCAAGCCTCTTAATTTATAACAGCATCCTTTACTCCTTATTAAATAATATCTTATCTATAAATTGATAAATTCCTCTTATTTAACCAATGGAAAATTATGCTGGTTAAAATCAAATTGAAAAGTTTTCCTTTTTTAAATATGTAAATCTTTATTGAAAACAGCACCGATAAAAGTAATTAAAATAGCAATTTTATTTAACACATCCGCCACAACACTAAATGAACCAGTTTTGATGTCTGCACAAGCTCTTTCATTGAGGGAAAGAAGAGTGAATTAGGGCATTGTTTTATTGGAAAAAACGGCTTCAGATGGAATTTTTTAAAAAAAGGGCAATAACAACATTAGGCTAGGCGCACACTAGGGTGCGCCTTAATAATGAACATTTTTTAATTTTAGCTCCCAACCCCTAACTTTGTACGAATACATGAAAAATGATTTTTGAAAATTTTCAGGTCAATCGGAAAATTTTAAATGGTGCCGCTTTTTATTTGAAAATTGGTATATAAAAATATCAATGAAATAGCGATTTTATCTTGAACATTTCAAAATATCCCCTTTATAATGCAATATTATCCGTGTTTTTTTTTATTATTTACATAAATGATATACTTTTATTAACTAATATAACTGAAAAGAGAGTCAATAAGTAAAGAAGTATACAAGTACATATTCTCCATTCTCCTTATAGAATAACAATATTTAATTTTATACTTCGCTACTTAGTAGATTTTTTAATTAAATTAAATGCATACAATAAATTGATAGCACTATAAATTTAACCCTTCCTCCAATCATTTTGTACTCTGTTCTATTATCACTTTTTTCACACCCGGGCTAATGGCTGCTCAGTTATTAGAATTTTTATTTATTAAAAACTTAATAACTTGTTAAAATTAAGCTTTAAAACTGTAACCTTTAGCTAAAAAGTGATATTCTAAAATTTGAAAAAAAAATCTGTGAGGTTAGTTATTGTGTATTGCTTACCTATTGAAGAAGAGACTAATGAAAAAAATGTGTAAATCAATTTAACATTCCAAGGTGTTGGGTTTCTTTTTGAAAGAGATTTGAGTCCAACTGGTGATTGTCAAACTCTTGACCTATCTTATGAAGGTGATTTGTAATTCATAACTTTTATCCCTTTTTTTTTATAGAAAAATCAGTCCGAGACAACTCAGAATAACTTTCTCATACACAAGATCATAATTACTTACCCCAGTGTTTTCCATTTATTAGTTTCCATAGCTACATTTAATTATTACTGATATTTCATCGAAATTTATCATAAAAATAACTTCTCATCGATGGGAAATCGAACCCGGCCTCTCTCTGTCCGTGTTTTAAGCTATTTTCTCAGGAACTAGATTTTTCCTGGGAAAATGGCTTATATCATTAGATTCATATTTAAATGGACCACATTTTAGAATTTTTTAATCAAAATCTTTGGAACAGTTTTCGAGAAATAATTTTTTCAGAGTTTTTGGCGGTAGAAATTCATTTCTCGATTTCGCTCGGGGTATGATTTTTCTGAACATGTATGCCAAATTTTGTTTAAATCGGCCCAGTAGCATAGAGAATAGACTTAAAATAGAGCTGACATTTGGAGCGATTTCTTGTCCCTTCATGAAAAGCATGAAAAGTGACATCAGCGCTATCTGTTGTTCGTTGCATCAACTAAAAAAGGGGTGGGGATGAAATGTAGCGCATTTAGTTCCTCTATGCCTCTACTAGGTGTCGCTAGTAGTCATCCCCTAAAATTCGCATTTTATAAATACTATGCTTAGTTATTACAAGTGTCACTTTATTTTGTTTTTTATCACATCTTTTTTTTAANGGAAAATCAGAAAATCGAGTTAGCAAAAAATCCAAAACAACAGGAGACTGAAAGAAATAAATTTAATAAAGTGACAATCAGCCGATCAGTAAAATCAAATAAAAATAATAAATTTGGAAACGAAAATACCGAGATCGAGGAATTTTATGCGACTATGTCCCACATCTTACCAATCAAAGTATATAGTAAAAATAATCCTGACAAGAAAATAGTTACTTATGCTCTGTTAGATGACGGGAGTGATACGTGTTTTTTGAAGGAGAGTATTAAATTAGAGTTAGGCGTAGAAGGAATCTACACTCGATTAGAACTTAGAACAATATCAGATAAAATTATGACTGATTGCGAAAGAGTGAAAGAAATCATAGTGGAGAGCATCGATGGAAAGGAAAGAGTCGAGTTACCTTATAAGTTGTTTACTCGGCCCGAGATACCGGGGAGCTTAGAGGACATTCCCACGCCAGAATGCATTAATGACTATCCACATCTAATTAAGTTAAAAAATCATATCTTCAGTGGTAGAACCCTTTGTTTTACCCTTTTTTTAGTGCAATGTTCTTCTTTTCATGTATATACTAAATAAACAAATCAATTTTCAGGCTTGATAATGACCGGATAGGTTGAAACGTCGCCAATAATATGAATTATTGATTTATTTTCTTTTAACCCTTAAGAGGATCCAACCATTTTACATATAAAAATTAGCAAGTTTTTTTTTTTTTTTTTATATATAATTTTCATCCCTAAAGACTGATAAACTATAGAAAAATGTGAATTGCACCTTTATTTAACAAAGTAAATCAAAGTATGTAAATTACACCACTCCAATTTAAAACGAAGTTAGTCAAACCATGTAAATTGCACCACTACCTCTTGAAACCAAGTAAGTAAAATAGTGTCAATTGCACCAATACATGTCCCTTTGTCTTAATTAATGATTGGACTAATGGATTTTGTCACTTTTTGTTACATAAGTAACAAAACGTGACAACAAAACACTATATTACTTCAGATTTCTGATCGGCTTCATCTTCTGATGTGTTTCTAACAATTTTAAAGGTTTATTTTTTAGGTATTTCTGTACTTAAAAACCAGTTACGTTATTTTCTGTTCTGTCTTACTGTTTTTATCAGTTCCAGTATTAGATTTCTTTTGAAAGAGGAAATGGAGTAAAAAAAAAGTCTTTGAGTTTCTAGATTTAAAAGATTTAAAAATCCTTTGGAGAAGTATTGTTAAATAGGGAAAAGGAGTGTTATTAGGAATCTCATGCTTGACAAACTGTTTGTAGTATTTCCTCAAGGGCACGTGCAAGAGGTAAAAAAGTTTTATATAATAATTGAAATAAAAAAAGAAAAGACACATAGACAAGAAAAACTTTAAAATTTTACTGTTAAGTTAAAATTTTATACAACAAATAACATTCATAGTGATTCCAAAAACAATATTACTGTGGTTTTAATCCTATAAAGAATAACAAAACATGGGATAATTGATTTTCATTTTGCCTAACTAAAATTATTATTTAACAGTGTAATTCAATTGGGTTGATTTTCTTTTTTTTTTGTAAATTATAAAAATAAGAATATTCATGAATTGTGATTATTCTTCTAATGAAGCAACATCCCAAAATATATTCGTTTAAATCAAACCACACTTCTATATTGATAAAAGGCGGCGTTAAAAGTGTAAAATGATTTATCTATTCTTACGAAGCTAAACTAAAATTAAACTTAAATTTATCACACTTGCAAACAATCACAATCTCTTCAGTTCTTTGTGTTTACCTGCTTTTTTTAACAACTTAAATGTTTAATATAAAAGGAGCTTAAAATCATAGTTTATTTGATTATTTATTTCATTATTTTTAAGATAATCATTTCAGCGTTATTAAAGAATATGTCATTATAGATCTCTTTTAACATTGATAAGTTTTTACAAGGCTGGCTTTAAAATTTTACTCAATTGCATTAGAATTAAAGAAATAAAAAATTGTTACTGAATTTGACAGTTTCTTTATCTATTTATTAAAAAATTGCAATCTTTTCTACTTTCTTAGCAAAAATAATACATCACATTTTTAGGAGAGAGAGCTTATAAATTAATACATGTTTTACTTAAAAATAATATTATATTTTAAAAGAACGATTATGCTTCTACTTATAGCATTTGACCATTATAGGACGGAGGGAATAACTACTTTATATACTTATAAATATCTTATTTCTATGTTTTCTTTTTGTTGTGTCTTCAGGAGTGATTTAATCAAATAATATATGCGATACGTCATCCCTAATTTGGGACATTTTCAAGCAATTTAGTATGCCTGCTCAATTCTAAATTACGTAAAAGAGTCTGTTTATAAATTATAGAAGTAAGTTTATTTACTTCTTAATTTTCAATTAATTCAAATTACAATTATCAATAACTACGGGAGACATACATGTAATTTAAAATTTAATCTTTCGGTAGTAAGAAAACTACCAAAAAACTTAAAAAATTGAAATTCTTAATTTTCTTAATTTTTTTTTCTTTTTTTGTCATTGGAATATCCATAAAATAAAATATCAAAGGAGGCATGATTCAAGGACAGAGATTCCACTATGACGTGGGCAATAATGATTTTTAGCCAAAATCCGCAGTTTTTAAAATTTAAGTTAATAATATGATATTTTGAAGACAGGCACACATATAGGAAGCATTTTTATGTCAACCTCTCTTTTCAACAAGGGCATTTCTGTGAATCTAATAACTTTTTAAGCAAAGGCTGTTAAAAATTTGAGGCGATCAGCTTTTTGTTAATCTGATTAAATTTTGCAAATGTATTAAAAGTCAACAATTTTGATTGTGTTACAGGAACTCTTGAGGCAAAGTGTAAAAAATATATAAGGGTAAAGCTCACAATCCATAAGTGTTACCCCTAATTTGCTATTAACTAGTTGGCAAATAGATTCTCTCTCTCCTCTTCTACTCCTTTGCTGTGGACGGCTCATAACTATTGTGTCTTTTTACACATAATTTTTAGGTATTTAAAACTATAGTTATTTCTACTTCAAAGAAAACTCAAATCGTGAAAGAAAATATAAATATGAAATATATGAATTGGACATTAATTACCTCAGGTTAAGACAACATATTACTGTTGACAATTTCTTATTTGTGAAGTGCTTAAGAAATAAGTTCTTTTCTTAAAAAAAAAAAAAAAAATAGCACAATAAACTTATTCTTTAGAGTAAAAACAATTGGAAGAACTAATCTAATTATTAATTGGGAAATTCTGTCAATAAAATTGTGATCTTGATGTAGAGTAAATATCTACAATATGATTGTAATTTCCTTTAAAGCAAACAACTACAACTTTAAATACTCTGTCGTACAATTTTTATTTTTAGAAAAGTTAAAATATCATTTTCCATGTAATGCTGCAATAAATGATGCATTAAGACTCTAAATACAAATAAAACATGGAATTTACTAAAGATAAATTTAAATTAAATTTAGAATCTGTTATATTTGAAACTTAACAAATTAATACAAAATAAAACACTCAGACCCTCTTTAGATCACCGCTAAAAGGAAGATCGCAGCACCAAAAACTTCACCTAAATCACTTTGAAGCACTAGAAATTCTTATCTCCTTGTAATTTCTTATAACTAAGTAAAACATAATAGTTGGATAGGTAGAAAAATGTTTAAATATAAAAAGTTTTTGGAATTATGGATAAAGGTTTCTTAACTGCTGTGTAATATTGTAGTATCATACAAACCATACATTCTGAATAGTATTTCAGGAAAGCGTATTACATACATAAAAAATATTTGGATAAAATAAATAATTTGAATATCCATGAATATTATACATGAAATTATTTGAAACTGCATTCAATTTTCCTGACTTTATGTCATAGTCATCCATGCCTACCAGCCTTGTACTTTGATAATATTTAACAATAAATATAATACATAACAAATTTTTANAGAATTTAAACAAAGGACAATCACCTCTAGGAATGTTTGAAAGTAAAATTATGTAGTTTAATACATTATAAATATATTCATGTATTTAATATCTGTTCAAAAAAATTTAAATAAAAAAAGGAACAACAATTAATCGAAAAAGTAATTTAGTTAAAAAAAAAAAACCTAAAGACGTAATCTGGTGTTGAAAAAACGGAACTAAAAGAGATCTTCTGAGGTTAGCGCCTTTGACCAGATACATTAAAAAAAAAAAACCTAAAGGAACAATTATTTAATATTTCCAGGTGTAAGACCATTTGTCAATAGCTGCTCTCTCCTCATCATTGAAACCTAAAATACTCATTATAGCCGCTAAATGACCAACTGAGTTTTCACGATCCGTCAAAAAGTAAAAAATAGCAGATTTCAAAAATTTAAGTGTTATTTCAGCGTCTTCTTGATCCTTTGATTTCTTTGTTTCTAAACATCTTCTGTACATTGTCTGTAATATAAAAGAAAAACACATATATTAGTCATGTATTAATGATCTTTTAAAAGGTAATCTAAGCTTAAAATAGGTTTTTTTTTAAATCAAACAATAAGGTGCTGTGCACACTGAAGAAACTAGTTTTATGAAATGTGAAACTTTAGTATCATGGAAACACTTGATTTGAAACATACAGAAAGGAGCGCACTGCATTCCTTGAAACTGTATTTTCATTTGGTTTCATGATACATGTTTCACGCAATCAAAAAGTCAGGTATTGACGAAACCGAGTTCCACATGATTTCATTCTTTTTGTTTTGCTTATCATTTCAGTTTGATTATTGCGTTTTGGTTGGCGTTCATTTAAAATGAGTGAGAAGAATTTAGTTAGTTGAATATGATACATTGAATTAATACATCTTTGTTAGAGGACATGATGGAAACTGTCAGAAAAAGGGTTTCCTCTTTGTGCACTGAAACGAGAAACTGGTTTTATAAAATTAGTTTCTTGAAACTTGTTTCTTCAGTGTGCACAGCGTCTAAGTATTAACTACATTTTTGCAATTTTTTTTTTTTTTGTCTTTTTAAAATTGTCCTTTTGCTACAAGTACTGCATTATGCAAACAGATATTTATGGTAAAGTATTACAACTCTGTAGATTATTAAATAAAGAGGTAATCAATGTAAAAATGTTGTATATTTTTTAAAAAAAGACGGCTCGATTTTTTTTTTTTTTTTTTTTTTTTTTTTTTACAGAAAATTGCTTTCCTGTTATTGCTAAAATGTGTTAACAATAACAATTTATCTCTGAGATAAAAATATATTACCATTTCTTTGTTTGCCAGAACAATACTGCTGTCTAGCAGCATCACAGTTAACATAGGATATAACCCGCTGAAAGTTAATAACTGTGGCAATTTTTAAACCACTAAAACCTCAATCGAGAAAAAATTTACATAGCCAAATTACTCTCAGAATCTTAAAAACTTGATTTTTTTTTTTAAATAAAATCGCATTTTAATAGAATTGAGTTCAAAGTCAAATTGCAAGTTGCTACCGCAAGTTCGTAAGTTATCGAATGAGGATATCCCTACCGTCGATACTTGCTTGATCTGGAGATCACTGGACCGGTTTCGGCTAAACGCCATCTTCAGCAGAGTCGAAGTCTCTCGTAGCACTCAACACACTCATCGAGTCTACATGAGAGAATGAAGTTGGAAGGAATAAAATTTCAAAAAAATTCAACTTCATTCTCTCATGTAGACTCGATGAGTGTGTTGAGTGCTACGAGAGACTTCGACTCTGCTGAAGATGGCGTTTAGCCGAAACCGGTCCAGTAATCTCCAGATCAAGCAAGTATCGACGGTAGGGATATCCTCATTCGAGAATTGAGTTCTTATTTTTGTCCCTGACCTATAAAAAAACAAGTCCGGATTTCACTTTTAAGATACCTCAATTAAGGAAATTCTACAAAAAACAAAAATAAATAAAATAATGTACTCTTATAGATACCAAATAAAAAATATACAGTGCAAAAATAAACAAACTGCTCGAGGAGAAAATGCAGAACTAACTAACAATAAACAAATATTAAATAAAATTATCTGGTTTCTTTGAGCAACATGCTAAGAATAAATACAAAAGAAGCAGCCTTCTAATAACTTATTATGTTCAAATATTTATAAAATGTAATATTAAAATGAGAAAAAAAAAAAAAATTTTATATTATTATAATAATAGACCTGAAATAATAAAAATCATGCTACGTATATATTAATGTCTCCAACTTTTCCCTTTTGTAAACACATTATGTACATGAATGAAAATATCAATCTATATTAATATAATATATTACACTATAAACACAAAACATGTATTGGGAGATACAATATACATACATGTATTAATGAAAGAATACATAGTTTTAGTTTCAAAGTACTGATATTACACATTGATAATTACAATTAAATAAGGTACTTATAGCTTTAATTACAATATAGAACTGTTAATTACAGAATTAAATTGTTACTGAAAATAATATTAGAGGAATGAAGATAATAAGAAGTATTTTATTAAATATTAGAAAAGATTATAGGACCAATTGTAAAATTGATTTAGTATTAATTTCTTTTTCTAAGCATCCGTCTGTAAAATTGAAGACCTAAGGTTAGAATTTTTTTTCTTCGATAAATACAGTTTTGCAGCAGAAATGATATACTGACTTATATGTATAAGTTTAAGATATATGAAATAACTTATTGAAATTTATTTGAGGAAGTTAACATGTTCTTTTTCATATCTGGACCACTCAGACTTATGACCAGTGTCATAAATGTCAGCACAGAGGTACCTAAGAGAAGATAGTTTCTGCACTATGAATAATAATTAATGCATTTTTACAAAGGACAAGTCTCACACTTAATAAACACTAGTTTATTAATCTAATTTCTTTATTATATTTGTTTATTATTTTCCAAGAATTGTTAGATAATTTAAGTGGTGAGAATTACTAAGCCTAATAATTCACTTTTTGCATTCTAAAATTATCAAAACTCACTTTACTAATAAAAAATGTAACAGGTTTTTAAGAACAAACGATATAATCTTTTTACAATTAGTTTTAACTTTGACATAGCCAACCTATATGAAGAAAAAATAAAGCTACTAGGGGTGTGGGAGGGGTGGATCCAGTGACAGTTTTATTTGCCTAGTTGGCCCGACCTTTTTAAATTCAAAATCCAGTGATCTCTTTGGTTCCCCTCCACATTTTTCCCTTTTCCAACACTGTCAAAAGTTAATACTAATTGTAAAAAGAGTATAAGTAGAGTTCATTATTGCTTACAGTAAAAATCACTATGCTTATGAACACATTTTTCTTATATCTTCACATCCTTCAAAACTTTTTTTTAATAAAAACTCAGATGGCGATAGACTCCTCCAAAAGCCTATTAACCAGACTTTAATGTAAGCTACTTAGCGCAAAGCAAAATACATTTTCTATACATTATGGCATTATGTACATGGTGTATTAGAAAGTAAACTTGTTCATTATTAATTTTTTTATGAAATTTTATTCTTCCTAAAAAAGTTTGTGTCTATGTGGCAATAGAATGTAGTAAACATTGATTATTTATAATTTTTTTTACTTTATCATTTACGCAGGTATATAGAGAGATAACTTTGTGATGGCTTGAAAATTCAATGGATTTGCTCAAGTCCAAAAAAGTGAAGTAGTTAAAAAAAAGTTTAACAATTTGGGTAATATCATTAGTAAGGGCGCATTAAAAGTCAACTGAGGGGCCAGGTTGCTGACCTCTGCATTAGGCTAATCAACTTTTAAGACAAGGCAATATTTTTACACATTCAAGTAATTTGGGTAGGTAAACAAGTAAAAATGGGTGCTGCCTAAACAACTGGGCAGATGATTAAGCTCTATTGACTCTATCAGGCATGTTACCCTGATCAAAATAGACAATTTACCAACTTATCAATGAAGAAGATTTCAAAAAAGAAACATCATGACTTCGTAACAAGGTTTGAAGATATCACCTTTTTAAAATTTGTTTTTATTAATATCCTTGAAGACTCAAATAAAAATTATACTAATAAATATAAAGGGGGCAGCAAAGGAAAAAATTGATAGAGTCGTATTTAAATTGACTAAATTTAAGAATTTTTTTAAATTAAAATCATGGGAACCGTTTTTTGAGAAATAATTGTTTTCCAAGTTTTGTCACAGAGCATGACCAACAGTGCCTCCAAATTTATAGCTAAAATTCATATCTCGTTTTGTCACAGAATATGATTTTCCTGAAGCAGTATGCCAAATTTCATAACAATCGGCCCAGTATGCCTGATGTCTGCACAGACTGCAGAAGACAAATGTCTTAAAATGACAAAAAAAAAAAAAATAAATAAATAAAATAAAATAAAAACCACTTATTTGGACTCTAGAGATGTCAAAATAAGTAAATCCACCATCATTTTAAAATCAAATTTTCACGCTATCACAATAACTTTTCTTATTACATACTCCCTGAATGAGAGTGTAAAAAATATTTATACAAAGTAATATTTTCTTGTAAAGTGAAGTAATAAAGTTTTCTTTCTTGTATATGCTAACAAGAAATAACTAAATTTTATAGAAAGAATATACATACTTGAATTGTAAAAAAGGGAGAAAGGTTTTAATTTTCTTAATAAAAATAAAGAAAACAAAAATTGTGGTAATGTTTCCTTGTCAAGAAAATGAGGCAAGATTCTTAAATATAAATTCTCCTCCACCAATTCCCAAAAATAACAAACTCCATAGTACGAGTAGTTTTTAAAAGTGAGTTCTAAAAATGAAGCATTACTCTACCCTAGTAGGAGTAGGTATGAACAAGAACACATTAATCATTTCAGTTTATTTAGTTCATCCAGATACCAATATAATAAATATTTACATTTTTTATGTAAAGTGTTTTAAATTTGTTGTAAACTCTTAACATGTCATATTCATGATATTAAGTTTTGTTCTAAAATAATGGTGTTCAACGATTATAATTTAAAAATGCCTTTTTATATGGTGGAATTTATTTATTTTTAGTAAGGTTTTTATTTAATTTTAACTATTTAGTCTTACCTGAAATATATGAGATTAAAGTGCTCTTCGGGGCTGTTTCCATTTGAAATGTAGTTAGGATTATGAAGAATTAGAAATATGAACCCTTATTAAATGTTAGACTAAAGTTTTTTTAGTACTAGAATGACTTGAAAATGATTTACTCATGTAGATATTGATAATGGTAGCAAAAAGGGTAATTAATTTTAATATAATTATTCCAAAATGTATAAGAAGGAAAGTATTAATTGTTAAAAAATCCTATTATAACGTGACTAACTAATTGTCAAGTAATAAGAAGAAAAAAAAGTAAATATTGAAGATTACTACTTGTATTTAATTAATGAAGTTCTTAGTTTTCTGGTGGTGAATGAATCTCTGAGGGTTAATAGACCCTATAAGGCACAGACACCTCAACCCTTTTAAACACTGCCACACAAACCTTTTGGGACCCAATTAGCTAAACCCTTTACGTATATCTTTTGAGAAAAACCATTAAATCCCTTCAAGAAGCTGTCATCTACCCTTCATCTTAACTTCACCAACAGAAGACTAAGAATTGCAATATAACTTTAGCAGAAAAATATTACGCTTTTGGAGCCACTATATATGTACATTGAAATACAAATTCTGTGAGTAGTTACTGTTCTGACTCAAGACAAACTTAAAAATTTATAAATATTCATTTGATCTCTAGTTCAGTGCAGTTTAGTTAATGTTTCAATGTAAATCATGGGTTTTGTAAGTCAACATTTAAATGAAATTGTGATACTTTATAATACACTTAAAAATTTAAATAAAAACAGAGTAATTTTGAAATGAAGTTGATTGCCGTATGAGGACAAAAATAATTATTAAATTTAATATTTTCGAACTCAATGTGAAATGTGAAAATATTATTATTTTATGCACTTTTATTGACTTGGTTTGTAAAAATAATTATAATTAAAGAAAAGAGAGCTCAGCGTATTTATTTAATGAGTTTGTCTTGATTTCAATGTACAATAATACCAAGAATAGGATTAAACACAAACCAACAGAAAGAAAAGCAGATAAAACTGCCCTAAACTAAATTTCTACTTTGCTGCAATAGTTTTACCTACTCATGCATTCTAACTACTGTATATGCTACAAAATTAGTGTGCCAACCATTTACCCTTAACCTTTAGCAGCGAAATATAATTGGTCTAATTTGGAGAAAAAGCAAAAATGATATCAGAGTGTGACAGAGATTTTTCATATTATTTGCAGGAATTAGGGATTATACTTTAGGGAGTGGTCATTATGTCATTTACATCAAAAGCAACTCCCTTGAGGATGGATCCCTAAAATGGGTGGAAGAATGAAATCTCAGTTAAATGTAAAATTTGGTGGCAACACCACATTAGCCCTGAAGTCTAGACTATAGCAAAAGAAATACATTTATTATCTTCAACTAATGAATAAACTTACCGTAAAAAATGTTTACGATTGTTTTATTCAGGTTTCGAATAAACCTTTGTTATAATGATGGACCACTATTGCTCCACTAACAGTCTGGTTTCAACCACTTTCAATTTTTTTTCTGTATTTAATATTTTGTCTTTATGGTCAACCCATGAAGTGATTTTTTTACTTTTATTCACAATTTGTTCCACAAATGTTCTTTCTGTTTTATAACTACTTTGAAAATTAAGTTTAGATTATATCATTGAATGCCTAAGTGGTAAATTAAGAAAAATAGTTTAATAAATTTATTGTAAAATATTTCTCTTTTTTTTTACATATAATAACTATGCAGGTTTCATTAATGTTCTGAAAATAAAGTTTAGATAGTTTCATTTTTCAAATAATTAATTTGAATTATTATAGTTAGTGATTTCAAGTTGCAGTGAATAATTTAACAATTATAGTCATTATTGAATTATAAGTAATTAAATAGTTAGTTACCCCCAATCATAAGTATATTACAAAAATATGAAGCAGTAAGTAACGAGATGAAGATATTAATAATAAAAAAATTATTAATTTTTCATATTCACAGGAAAATTTTGAATGATTTAAAGGACAACACACCATATTAGATAATTATTTAATTATTATTGCAAAAGGTTAAAGTTTTTAAAAAGGGTTGTATGAATACAAGCACAAAAAAGGGTAAAGGCTTAAAGGAATTCGGAAACATCATCCCTAAAAATTAAGTGAAGGAAGCAAACGCGGAAGGTGCTTGGGATTTTCAATTCTGATGGTGGGGGTGTTAGGAAAAGTAAATACAGACCTTTCGACTAAGATTCCAGATGGAAACAGCCTCCTTCGCACTTAGCCTATGGGCTCGATCCCAGTATCCATCATCCTTCATTAAGTAGGCACACAGACAGACATAGCCAAACATCAGACACAATCGACGACACCAATATAGGTGTATTTTTCAAATTTAAATTGTAAAAATAGTAGTGTCGTCACACATATTACGATATTAAAATGTAGAAATTTCCATTTTGATTCTAAAGTTTATACTTTTTAGGAACATTTAGAGTTTTTATAGGCCTACTAAAACTTGAATTTATTGGCCCACTAAAACTGTGAATTTATAAATGTTTAAAGATATTAATAACATAAATAAATGTCTACTTATAATACTAATACTATTATACTTATTAGTAATGAGATTATGACCAGAGTAGGTAGTAAATAACAAAAATTTGTGATAGGGAATTAAACATATAATGTAGAGAAAGTATAAGCACAAGTAATTTATATTAAAGTATTCCCTTCTACAGGATATAAAAATAACACTTAATTATGAGTCAATTTTGAAAAAGTAATGTACAAGATAATTGTTTTTTTTTTTTCAATTTATAAATTTGAAAGGACTGTAACTATAATATTTGTCAATTTTAGTTTTAAAAAATAATCTGCTTTTATTTTAAATGTGTAACAAAAAAGGATGTTTTGGTTTTTTAATTTTTTTTTTTTCCACAAATTAACAAATATCTTTATATTGTTATAGTCCAGGAGATAACGTGTATAAAGGTGTCCGACTAACATCAAGCTAGAATTTTGTGTATAAGTAAATCTTTTGGTACCTTTAAAGAATAACCCCTACTTAGCTCATCTACACGTCATAGATTGGCATTAGATATTTGAAACAAACCAGTGGAGAGCAGCTATGTCCTGCCTATTTCAGTGGACAATGTGATTTCCATGATCCTGAGTACAAAATTAGTTAGTAAACCAAAAATCAAGTTGATGATAGTTGTTACTTGATTGGTGACCACTTTGATTTGGAGTAATATTTGAATAACTAACTATCAAGTGACAATCTAACATCAAGTTGATTTTTGGTTTACTAACTAATTTTGTACTCAGGATCATGAAAATCACACTTTCCAACATAAAGGACGGGGCATGGCTGCTGGAAGAAACATCCTATATGCTACACTTTATTCTCTGTTGAAACTTATTAGCTTATCCTTTAATTAGTTTACTCTTAACATTTAAAACTTGAATCTTCCAAAAAAGAAACAGCAAGTTGCCCAGGTCTACAAAAATCTGTGAAACATAAACACTTTAAAATCCTATTACTCCTCATTGCTCACTATGACTATAACTGCTTTTGTCTAATGCTTTTTTTCCATTATAAAGGTAAAAGTTCTTGGGTAGTAGGATCTCTTAAGGAATTTTAAGACTCAGTTTTTCTCTGGTCTTTCTTTTTAAATATTACATTTCTTTTTCTGTGATCCTTTTTTTTTAAATTAGCTTTAGCACCATGCTAAAATGAATGAGCAAAAGTAACGTGAAAATTCCTAATTTTCATAAGAGCGAAAATACAGTTTCAAATCTATTATATAACTTAATGCCTTTTAAGGATTGGTTATAGTAAATTTATTAAAGAATATCAAATAAAGAGAATATAATGGAAATATTTTATTTCTGACAAGGCCGTAAGTTGGAGATCTAGTTCATAGAAAACCAAGAAGTAGCCTTATACGCCGGGGGAGAGTGACGTCACTTACGTAAAATAGTGTGTGTTGTTAGGTTAGCTGGCTCATAATATTGAATGTACCACTGGGTTTTATCAGTGCTATTTTACTTTATTATTATTTTTTAATCAATTATGTGTTTTATCATCTATAATGTATACATTTATTGGCTTATTAATGATGTTACTGATATGTGATAAGGTTAAAAACAGTTAAAAAAGCTTTTAATTGAGTAAAAAGAGCACATCTGTAAGTAAGTTATTTTACATTTTATTTGAGTTATTTGTGAGAATTATTTGTTTTATTACCTATAATGTATACATTTATTGGCTTATTAATGATGTTACTGATATGTGATAAGGTTAAAAACAGTTAAAAAAGCTTTTAATTGAGTAAAAAGAGCACATCTGTAAGTAAGTTATTTTACATTTTATTTGAGTTATTTGTGAGAATTATTTGTTTTATTACCTATAATGTATACATTTATTGGCTTATTAATAATGTTACTAATAAATGATAAGGTTAAAAACAGTTAAAAAAGCTTTTAATAGAGTAAAAAGAGCACATCCGTAAGTAAGTTATTTTACATCTTATTTGAGTTATTTGGAGAATTATTTGTTTTATCATCTATAATATATACTTTTGTTGACTTATTAATAATGATACTAATATATGATAAGGTTAAAAACGGTTAAAAAAGCTTATAATAGAATAAAAAGAGGAAAAAACTATGAAATGCATACATAACACTAGTAAACAATGGTATATTATGAGCCAGAAGCAGGATAACCTGACGAACAATAGGGCGCATGACGTCACAGCAACCTTTGTCACCTTTACGTAACCTCTCTGACACGACATATTAAAAGAAAAAAGGACCAATAGGAGGCTAACAAGGCATCTACTAAGATCATTAATGGTTTCCTTTTTTTCCCCACATAGAGAAAATGTATCCATCTTTTATATAAAAAAAACTACAATTTACATAAAATAATAATCATAAATTACTTGTGCATAAAAACTTACTCTTTAAATATTAAACTTCAATATTCACCACTTTATTGATGGCAAAGATAAGGTTCAATAATATTTAGATAGAAAAATAATTAATCATATAAAGAAATTGTATATGTGTATAAGTGGCATTGAAATGTATATTTCTCCTAAATAAACCCTAACATAAAATCCTATTTACTCTAACCATAGTATTTTCTATGGCCTGAGTATAAAATTTAGTATAATAACCAATTACATACTTAAATTTTATAACCAATTATTATAAATTTAAAAATAAATAAAATAAAAAAATAAAATAATTAATTTTTGATAAATATCAATAATAATATTTTAAAGTAGAAAATATGCCAAAAGTACAGTACAGAATTAGTTACATAGTTCTAATAATTTGATATATTTATTGTTTTTTTTTTGTTTTTTTTGTTTTTTTAGTAGTAATACTAAATTAGTAAAATACAGTCAACGTACTGGGGTTAGTCAGAAAATTTACTTTAAAATAAGATACATTTTGATAGATAAAGAACAAAATACCGAAGAAAAGTGTGTTTAGAATTTACTGAACATCTACACGATGGTGGTAGAATGTTAGTAGACGTACCTTAACACTTTCAAGTTCTTGCCTTGACACTTCAAGCTGTTTGAGTAGAGAAGGAATGTCACTAGGAGGCCCATCGCTTGTGCTGGCATCGCTCTGCAAATATAGAAATAAAATAATCATTAACAAACATTTTTTTTATATATTCTTTTTTAAAAAACAAAAAGAGATTATTTTTATTTTAGAAGTAAAATAGATAAATACACTCTGGTCCAAGGTGTCAGTAGTTTTTAGGATATGGTCATTCTCAAAAAATACACCAAAAAACAGATATGAGGCAAAAAATATTCTCTTGTGACTGAAACAACGTTCTGCCTAGGAATTTTTGAATTCAGAAAAATAAAAGAAATTTGTTAACGATAAGGTAAGCTCGGGAGCAAAAATAAAGTAAATAAAAAAAAGTTAAACTAAGCAAGTTCCTCTGGGAAATATAGAACTGTATCTTGAAGGGAGAATAAAACAGATGGGAAAAATAAAAATCACAGGGAAGTACTTGCATCCAAGTACTTCTTAGGGTTTTGTAGATTGGAGATGAGTAAGCATACCCATTATGTAATTATGATTTCTTGTCTTCGATCACAAGAGTCCTGGGTTCGATCCCCCCGAGGACCACAATGTTTTTTATCAGTAATAAACCAATAAGGAATGCAAACTTTAAAAAAGCAAATATATATTTGTGTCCTACTCTTCAGCAGCTTTCATTTGATACCCAACTCAAAATTTTAAAAAAATAAAATTTTGGGCAAATTTTAAATTTTCGCGCCTAAAATTGGCAATTTTTGAAAATTTAGGATGAACTCCCGGAATTTTCATCGCGCCATAATAAGGTATTAGCATGAATTATTTCGAAATTTTAGCACCAGCCGATCTATAGTGGTTGGGGGGGGGAAAATTTTTTTTGGGTATATTTTGATTTTTTTAACCTATAAGGAATGCAAAATTTAAAAATGTATTTAGATATTTGTTACCTACTATTCAGGAGCTTTCATTTGATACCCAACTCAAAATTTTAAAAAAATAAAATTTTGGGCAAATTTTAAATTTTCGCGCCTAAAATTGGCAATTTTTGAAAATTTAGGATGAACTCCCGGAATTTTCATCGCGCCATAATAAGGTATTAGCATGAATTATTTCGAAATTTTAGCACCAGCCGATCTATAGTGGTTGGGGGGGGGAAAATTTTTTTTGGGTATATTTTGATTTTTTTAACCTATAAGGAATGCAAAATTTAAAAATGTATTTAGATATTTGTTACCTACTATTCAGGAGCTTTCATTTGATACCCAACTCAAAATTTTAAAAAAATAAAATTTTGGGCAAATTTTAAATTTTCGCGCCTAAAATTGGCAATTTTAAAAAATTTGTGACGAACTCCCGGAATTTGTATCACCCCACTATAGGGTATTAGCATGAATTATTTCGAAATTTTAGGATCAGCCATTATATAGTGGTTGAGGGGGGGGGGCAATTTTGGGTTTATTTTGATTTATTTGACCAATTAGGAAAGCAAAATTTAAAAAAAGTATTCATATATTTGTAACCTACTATTCAACAGCTTTCATTTGGTACCCCGCTCGAAAATTAAAAAAAATATAAATTTTTGAGTTCACCACATTTTTTCGAATTGCACATGCGCATATTTAATTTTTAACTTTTGAGTATTTTTCCTGTGTTTGGGCCCGAAAGTTACGCCAGTGTTTCAAATTTCAGCTTTTTAGCATAAACGGTTTGGGCCCTATGAACCAAAGAGCGACGGACGGACGGACACATCACCCTCGGCATAAGGGTTTTGAGAAGTATCTACAAAACCCTAAAAATAGGAATAATAAAAAGGGGAAGCCAACTGGCACTCATGGTTTGGTGAAATACTGATGCTCATCTTTGTCTAGTCTAGCCGGGGACTGACCTCTCTTTCTCCTCTCGCAGGTGTCTGGCAGCGGAGGTAAATAAGACATCGGTGGGCCCCCGCCACACGGAAGCTTGGTCCATAAATTTTTTGTAAGGATTTTTTACCCGATAGGTCGGTATGACCTAGCAAGGGGAATGTTAGTCGTGGACCGATTCATGCAATTATTTAACAATCTCAAAATACAATACATATATTTTGTTTGCCTATTTAACCCCTTATTGTCTATTTCAACCAATCAGAATTACCCATTTGCTTTAACGGTTTAAAAATTGTATGAGAAGGAGGGGGTGAAGTAGAGGCTCTTTGAGTATTATTGGTTTTATCAATTTATCGCAATTCTGGTGTTGAGTAAAGTCAGGGGCAGTATTTAGTGCCCCTACTTAATATTTTTTATTTTTAAGTTTATTGCATTTATTAAATACAAAGAGAGAGAGAGAGAAAAAAATCTAAATTCAAATGTTTACACTTCATAGATTTGCAGATGTTACAAATAGTCCAATAGGAATACCTGAATTATTGCTGCTTGCTGTCCCTTATTATACATTTTAACGTAGTCCTCTTTGTGTTTCTGTTCATTTTCATCATATCTGACTTGAAGTTCTTCTTTTTCTTTTTCAAGGTCTGCTAACCTCTGACGGGCTTCTTCTAGTTGAGGTTTCAATGCTTCACACCTGTAAACAGCCAATGGAAAATACACATTAGTAAAAAAAAAAATGCTTTCTTGAGCATATCTACAGGTTCCAACAAGAGAAAAAAATTGTACATGATTTTGACTGTCTTACAACAATAAACTCTGTAGTATAATTTATAAAATAGGTAATAAGCTTTTAAGAATTTATAATTAAACAATAACTGACAAGAAATATATTTCAACCTTATTGGCATCAAAAAACAAAATTTATGAATGTCTCTATAAGTACGAATCATTAATACCAACCAAGACTACCAGATAAATCCTACACATTGCAGGGGTAACTAACAGTTCCATTGTTGATTCGGAAGTGGATATTTACTGATTTATTTTGCATAATTTTAGGGTATATGTGGAGCAACACATTCTTGAAGCTGCCGCACATACTCCAGTCTACCTGCGAGGTAAACCTGAATAAAATACTTGTACAGGCAGAGAGGTATGTATATGTTTGGACAATTTGGATAATATATGTGGGGTGGATGGTATATTTTATATCATGGATGAATATGCTTTTGAGATTTTTAACCCCCATTAAATATGAGCTAGAGCTAGCAAGACAGGACCGCAGGGTGGGTGGCCTGGGATAAGGGAGTTTTTGCCAGGGCCAGACAGAAGCCGGTAAATTAAGACCTGGGGCCTGAGTCATTGGCCTAACCCTAGAGCCAGCAGCCTATGGTAAGGGTTATGGAGCCAGGGGCCCAGGCCCTTGGCTTTTGTAATGACAATTTCTGTGAAACCTGAGCGAGTGAGCGATTTTAGTATTGAAAATGCTTTTGCATTGACCTACCCCGTGAAATCTAAGTTAGCAAGCATGAGGCCTCGGGGTCAAGGGCCTTGGACACGAGGGCAAATGGCTAGGGGCCTGAGACATGGGAACTGGGATATTGAGCCTTGGACTTGCTTGACCCTCTGCTTCAGTCACAGTCACTATGTTTTGCCTAAATGAGAGTGAACAATTTCATTGTTCAATAAGGGCCAAGGGCATTGTTGCTAAAGGGCATTGGGAATTGGGCTAGGGAGGCTCAGGGCAACTTGGAGCTGGCTTCCTGGGGCCTGGAAAAGTAGGTACCTGTATAACACCAACAGATGTACTTAACCATAAAAATGTCTAAAAGACATTAGGAAAAGCATGTTTAATAGTTTTGGACGTAGTCTGTAGATAATGAGAAGCCCCGATTTTCATCCTGATCATCACATCTTTAAGCTATTAAGAAATCCGGCCACTTTACTCATCTACTGAAAGTGAACATCAGTGTAAAATTTTACAACTTCACCTCTCTAGGATTCAGACTCACCCGATAGTGTTGGTATTTGGTATTTAGACCTCGGTTTTAGGTAAAGTTGTAAAAACGCTAACTACACAGCTATTCAGGTCCCCTTGTCTCAGTAATATTTTCATTTAACTAAATAGTCATTGAAAGTAATCATAACAATATTTATGAATATTACCTGATGGTGGCATCTCGTATTTTATCTTGTAGTTCTTCAATAATGAGATCAGTACTAGTTTTCATTTGCCTCACCTGGGGACAAAATCAAAATTGTAATGAGAAACAAAAGTAAAATAAATAAGGTCAGAAAATACATTCAACGAAATATGCATCTTGTCTGTCTGTGTGTAACGTTTACTTGTCCGACGATAACGCGAGTAAAAGTTGGCCGATTTAGTTGAAATTTGGTATGCATGCTCCACGTTCTAACATAACGATTTTGATAAAACTTCATATACATCATCTAAAGTACGATTGAAACAAGTATGTTAAATTTCAACTTGATGAAATTAAGTTATATATTTTATAATAATTGTTTAAAGCTACTGCAGGTGGTAAGGTTCTTATAGCCGTGTAGTGTATAGGTTTGTTTAGTAAGCTTTTAGTATAGGCTTGTTTAGTAAAGCTTTGTACCGAGTACCCCCACCCTACCCCATACTGCCCTCTTCCACTCATCTTCAACTATGACATTCATCATGATAAATAAATCACAATATTTGGTATTTCATTGCAATACCCTCGCTTCAATGATAGAGCCACACGATGCCTAGTATAAATAATAAATAAAGAAAAATATTCACGGTGTTACATTTTTAAAATAGTCTTTAAGGCTGTACCGCCCTTTGAGGTTAGGAAAAACAGTAAAATTCAAATTACTCTGGTTCTAAGCAAGATATCAAAAATCTAAGTACAGGCTTCATTCCTAATTTTAATTCTGCATAATTTGAGCCTTATTTCAACTTCCTATGATAAATAGTACTGGCGCCATTTTGATACAACGGGTTTTATCGTTGTATTAAAATGGCGCCTGTACTATTTATCATAGGAAGTTGAAATAGGGCTCAAATTGTGCAGAATGAATTAAAATTAGGAATGAAGCCTGTGATTAGATTTTTGATATCTTGCTTAGAACCAGAGTTATTTGAATTTTACTGTTTTTCCTAACCTCAAAGGGCGGTAGAGCCTTAAGCAGAAGATAGCATCTAAAAAAATGTTCCCAAAAGTATTTGTTAAAAAAAGGAACGATGCAAATAATTATATTTGGTCAGTGGCGGCTCCAGCGGGTGGGCCCGGGCCCACCCAAAAGTTTTTGAATTTTTTAACAATATTTGGATATGTGACAGTAACTATAACAACAAATTTAGTTACATGTTGCATCACGGAGGCATGGATGCATTACTATAACAGCAGTGCAATACCAAACGTCATTTTCAATTGTTCTGAATCTGATGTTTGCAAAAAAAAATTGCAACAAAATTACGAAAAAATATCACTCGAATATAACAAGATTAAACATTTCTTATATTTTATTACTTTTCAATACCCATTTAAAACAAATAATATAATTATTTTGTTTAACAAATTATTGCTTATGGAGCAATAGTCAAGTTGATATTAACATTTATAACTAGGATTTCCACTTACATGTTACATGTGGGATACAAACATTAAACTATTTTTTGATTGTTTATTTGCATACTTTAATGTTATTGGTTGTTTGTTTATATACTTAGTTTAGTGTGTATCCAGTAGTCTCAGTTGCTGTATAGGACGTTTTGAAAGTATTTCATAAAGAATCGGGAATAATTAATAGTGTTAGAGAAAAAAAAATAGTCTAAAAACCGATTTACTTAATAAATGTTTCAAAATTCTGTAGAAACAACTTTGAATAATTTTTAAGTTGATTGCTTTTTTTTTGTAAAAGTTCTATAAAAGGGCCTAAAATTCACCATTTTGAACCTAATTTTCTAAAATTTTCCGGGGGAGGCCCCACGGACCCCCTTTAGGCTGAGGAGGGGGGACCCCAGCCCCCCTGGTTCCCCAGAAATTATAATGCTCGATCCGTTCCTGCTTATCGGTGCATGTATGATTTAATCAACGCTTGCTTCTTGATTTTCCTTACTTCATTTCTTATTTTTCTTAAATTCATTACGCCATATGCAGGTCAAAATTATCCTGTGTTCACAAAAGTTTAGGTGGACACTGTTTCCATTGCTTAACTTGTCTGAATTTTTTCTTATTTAGTCCCAAAACATCAGTTCTCGTCGGTCTCTGAATCAGCCTATCGTGAGGTGGATGGAATACTTATTTTTCTACCGATTAGATTATAACATTATATTATATTAAAAAGCAATTTATTTAATAAAATATTTAATCTTTTCATGATTCTATCCTGGAGCCACCTCTGTATTTGGTTATATGAGTATAAATGTTAGACTGTATTTTTGTTGAATGTGATTACTAAATTAAATAATTAATTAGTTATGAATACTAACGTGAGCTAGATGTTCCAATTTAAGAGATTCTATTTCTTTTTCCAAGGCTGACGTTCTAGGAGAATGATGCGGGCTGAGTTCCTCAAAATGACCAGAGTCAGCTAAGGATGCAGCCACTTCACTACCACATGAAGATCTGCTGTAAACAAATATTCCGCTATAAAACAATATCCACAGCAACTTAAAAGTAAATTATAACCCAGGTAGCATGAGTCACTTTGTGTCTTGGCACATCCCGTGGATGGTAGAAAGGTTGCTTAAGGACGCTTTATGACTGATCTAATGTCCGCCCTTCATTGAACACACAGAAAAATACTACTATCAGAACCAACTTTTAATTAAAAAAAAAAAAAATGTTTGTTCATGAAAATAACAACCCAGTAGAAAAAAATTATAAAGAGGAATACCTCCTCAATGAATGAAGAAAGGCTGAATTAATAAGCTATTTAAACATTCAACAATAAATCCATTAAAACAAAAAAAAAATGGATGATGGACTATTTACCCATGTCCTTGAAGAGGAAGCGATGGAATAGGGAATGGTGGAGGGTCACCGAGATCATTGCAAAGTCTGATCGGCCTGAAGGCAGAGTGGTCATCTCTATAATCTTGACTACTGGATGGCCTCACACTGCCCTGGTACTCCTTCACCACGCCGTCAGAGTAATCAGAAGGACTGATACCATCCCTGTAATCTCTAATAGGCAACCGATCCACAAAATCCCTGTAATCACCAGCCCTACTGCTTGATGGCCTTGATTCAGAATGGGATTGAGGGCTAGGGTAGTCCCGGTAATCCTTAGCTAGAGTTGAAGGACTAACATCACGATAATCTCTAAGTCCACCGCCAGGAGATCTTTCTCTGTAGCTATCGATGCCGTTAGGTAAATTTCTCGAGGATAACCTTGATCCTGGAGACCTCTCGTATACTCTAGTAGAGTCTGGTCCATTGCAGAACTCTACGATTCTGGTAGGAGTACTAGCTAATCTTGATTCAGGGGACGAATCGTCATCTTGAGATTCTTCTAACTTCCTAAGCCTGAGTTGAACAATTTCCCTTGTTAACCTTGCAATTTCTCGCTCTCTATCAGTCAGCTCTGCTTGACTAACAGCTAACTCCGCCTGTAATACAAAGAAATATATTAAATAAAATACTTAATAATATTAAGAATTGATTAATTTAGGTTAAGTAGATCAAAGTATGAAATTCTTAAATCCTACGAAATAAGCCGAGAATAGCTTCCAATGCAAAAGCAGAATTCTCCAATACATATAAGAAAACATATCTGCTGGCATTTAACCAAAAGAAGCCTCTGCAGGCTGAAAGATGTATTCCATTTTTAATTTTTTTCCAACTCCTAATATGATGCAGGTAAAACGTGATGAAAATATATACGTAGGATAATGAAAGAAGACGCAGTAAAATATAAGATTCTAATACATATCCATAATGGATTCAAGTCTAGACTACAAAATATTACAAGGTTATGTAAGTGGAAAAGGACATGAGAAAAATGAACTGCTCTGGAACATTGACTTATTGATTACCGGAGTTTTATCATTTTATGGAGAAATCTCACGCGATATCTTCACAATTCTTCCATTCACCAACTTCCCCTAGATAGGAATATATAAGAAAAGTTTAAAGGCCAAAATAATAACCAGCAATAGCATTTTACTAAGGGAAAAGTTAAGGTAATTTATCCGAGACATAGTCGCATCTATCAGGAAAGCACTGCAGATCTTTTAAGGTTCACTGACTACGGAATTTTATTGCTACAACTTAACTTAATCACCTGAAAGAAATTTATGAGTTTCTAGTTTTCTCATGTTACTTTTAATTTCGTTTTTATCAGCTAGGATTAATTTGTGGAATTCAAAATTTTAAGAAACAGCTAATATTTCAAAAAAGTAGAATGACGTGATAAACCAATGAGGAACCAACAAAAGTCCCGGTAATATAATATACCTTCGGTTAAGTTTTCTAAGAATCATTCGAATTTTAATGCTGTTATTTACGCCATTACAGGACCTTAGGATGAAGTACTGTACTACGAATCTATTGACGCGAGCATTAGTATTATACAGAAAAGAAATCTTACATGAAACTCCGGTAACGAACACTGATTTAATGTAGGTGTTTCCCTTTTTAGTTAGATGGGCATTGAAAGGGTCTCTTTTGAACACTCAGGCAATAAGTTTTCATAACACCACTTAACCTAGTTAAGTTAACACCACTTAACCTAGTATCCGAAATAGTAAAAAATTGATGAGTGGTCAGAGTGGTGAGAATCACTAAATGGAATAATAGTAAGTAGAAATTTCCGATTATAAAAACCAAAATACTAAGCACTTTTTTCACACTTATACGCTATGGTTATGATATTCAATTTAAAATAAAAACAACTAATCTAGCGATTCCATTGTCTAACGTTGTTACGAAAACTTTTTTTATTGAACAAATAAATACCAATTTAATAATTTAATTTAATACAATTTAATAATGAAAACAAAAATAAATGTAGTTCATTGAACAAAATTTATTTATCTGTCTCGTCGCTTGGGTTGATTAGTTATTAAAAAATCGGTCCGAGACAACTCAGACAAACATTCTCATCTGCGAGTTCATAATTACTTAGCCCAATGTTTTTCACTTATTAGTTTTCGTATATACATTTAATTATTATTGAAAATTTCATCAAAATGTATCATAAGAAAAAACGACCAAATTTCGACAAAATCAGCCAAGTATAGTTTAGGCTACAGGCGTCTGCACTGACGACAAGCAGACTTTTTTAAAAACCACTCGGGGGACCTTAATGTGTAAATCCATCCAAATCTCAAAATACAATTTTCACGCTATCACAATACTTTATATGAGAAAGTAAAAAATTAATAGCCTTAAAACTCACAACACCATACAAATATACAAGTACTTTCTTTTAGGCAACTCCGAAGATTTACCCGGAGAGACAGTTAATGTTATTTCCAAGATCAAGATGCATGACCTCCAGAAATAGACCCTAGAAATGAGTGTTTGAACAGTACTAATAAAACAGGTATTAACCACCGTAATAGCTAATAAGAAATTCGTACACATCAAGTGTACGAGGAAATAACAAAATAACAAATCTATATACACATCAATACACAGACTACCTATACACATACTAGTAGTTCTGTGAACAGTAGACCTCGCGACGTCAAAAATTGAAAAAATCCTTTATATACCTCGATTGTAATGACTTCAAGGATAATTCCTGCCAAATTCGAACAAGCATTCCTTCAAACTTTGAAAAAATGACTTTTAATTCGATGAAATCAAATTTAGTTTTGGCTTTCCAAATAGTCGGAGAGTTGGTTACATTTAGTTTACAAAATTAGGAGACAGATTAACCAACAAAATTACTAACTTATCAATAAATAGTAATTAATTAATTAACTATTAACTGATTATGGTATGGTCGTAAGAAATAGAATAATCTGTGCAAGTTTCAGCATGCTAGGTTCATCAGGAGTTAAGGCAATTTAGAAAAATAAGATAAATACGCAGAAAGATTTACAATATAACAAATATTCTTAACTATTATGAAGTATACATACATATTCTTGTCGGCGAAAGATAAAAAGAGACTTGTAGGTGATGAATAGTTAGCAATTATAAAAGAAAAATGGCAATGTTTATTGTGAAATAGTAAATAATGTGTTGCGCGCGCAGCATATGTGCGCGCGCATCCCGGAGAATGCCGGCAGCTCAACCCCTACCTCTTAAATCGGAGGATTCCGGGTTCGATTCCCTCCTGGGAAGGTTATTTTTATGCTACTTCTAAACATTTCTTAAGCAAATAAACCCTATACATCGATTTTAATGTCTTAAAGGAACATCTATTTCAAATTTCAAGAAAAAATAAAAACATTTTTTTTATTTTTTTGAAAAAAAGTCTCAACTTTTATTTTTTTAAATTAATTAAAAAAATATATATAACAAAAAAACTATACATATTTATTTTCTAGACTTGGAGGAATATGCATGCCAAATTTCATGATAAACAAAAAATATTTTTAATTTTTTTAATTTTATTTTTGTTTATAAAAATTGTAAAAATTAAATTTATTAAATATAAAACTCATACGTTATTTTTCATGACTTCAAAGAACATCCATGCCAAATTTGAAGAAAATCAAACAAAGCGTTTGGCCGTAAGCGCGTAACAAACATTTTCAAACGAAATGCAAAACGGTCCAGTACCTGGGCAAGACCGGGGAAGAAAAAGATAAAACATAGACCTCGCTTCGCTCGGTCAATCATACACCATACACTGACTTAATATTTTATTTATGTGATCAATTCTCCAGTTTTTACCGCATCAATAAGCTAATTTACATTTACATTAATTCACAATAATCGATTTAGTGATAATGCCTTTGATTATACAGAAATAGCGAGTCTGTTACTTTAAACGGTTTACTGTAGACATAGTTTTTTTCAAATTTACAAAAATGCAAATGTGCTATAACTTAATACACCGAACCTTTCACACTGTATAAAAAAAAGTATTTTGTAAGGTTTCAGGTCATAATAAGGATTAAGTTTGCCCGTAGAGAAGTAGGACTGTGAAAAAACACAAGTTATGTCAGAATAAGCTGGTGAAGTCGCGGTGCGGAGTTGCAACCCCTATCTCAAAAACCATTGGATAAACGACCTATTTAGAATTCATTTCTACTGACTCAGATTACACTCATATACAAATGCAGTAATAGGATGTATTATTTAATTGATTCTTTGCATCACAATCTATGAAAAGTTCATAATTTAAAACTTCTGACATTTGAATTACAACCGCATCTTATTCTAACTTATATAAACTTAATAATTTGTGGTTTTACTGCGTAAGTATTACCACTACCACTCTAATAATTAATCGTGTCGAGTGTCGATGGACGTGTAATCTGGTTGAGCTAGAAAAGTTACTTGTTTCAAATTAAAGGTTACCCATTTATCATATTTTCTAAGTGGCTTCTTATTCATTTCTCACAGCTTCATATAAATTTCGCGAAAGCAGAGCGCTAAAACTATTTTGATTTCGGAACAAAAAATGTTACAAAATAATAACTAGAAATTTTTAACCCAATCTTAGAAGAAATGTTTAACTTTATACGAACTCTTAGCCTAAAATGCATAATAAGATCGCTGTACAACTAGAGCAATAATAATAAGTAATATTTCATTGAAATAAGTCAATCAAACTTGTTTGAGTCAGTCTTGTTTTTAAGCCTAACAAACATTGTTTCAAAAAATTTTTAAAAAAAATTAGTAGAAAGGTACATCCTATTTTTACATGGTTCGCCTATAAATAGTTACCAAGATTTTGATTTGAGGTTTTTACATGGTTCGCCTATAGTTACCAAGATTTTGATTTGAGGTTTTTACATGGTTCGCCTATAGTTACCAAGATTTTGTTATGTCACAAACAGAAGCCTACATAATAAGAGGGGCAAATATTAGCAAACTACAAAAAACAAAATACTGTCAGCGAATTTGTCTTTTGTTTGTATCTATTTTATTAAAAGCTGATTATATAACACTAAAAAGGCCGCTTTAGACGATTAACTTGGTTGTCAATCATGTTGTCATGTTGAATTAAATGTTTATCGTCTATGAATAGGTTGGGGTTTGAAATTTTTTTGTTGGTCCACAGGCTGTTGGAACAAGCCTCTTCTTCACATAATTCCGATGTATAACATCGCTCATCACTCATTTTCAATCACTCAACCCAGCCAGGTTAGCCTATCTATGGAAAAAATGTTACTGTTTTTTTTTTCAGCTGTTCATAAAAAACAACTGATATAAATAAGAAAACTAAACAGCTGATTTGAAAAATATTTTCAATTTGTTAGTTTATAAAATCCCTATCTAATCCTATTACCTTTTATATTTATCAAGCATACTTTAATAATGTTATATTTTATTAACCCATTATTGACTACTCTCTTATGAGCGCAGAAGGTTGAAACTGATATGAAACCAACAATTAGACTAATTATGACCCATCATCTAAATTTCAATAAAATCAGACGAATAGTTTTTAAGATAAGTTGTTTTTATAACCAGTGTTTATAAGGAGGTTTTTTCGGTCTACCATTTGCATTTGCTTTCTGTGTTTTGAAAGATCATCAAGAAAGATCACATAGCTTCCATTAACTTCGGTAAACTCGGAAGCAAAATTGCGGTTAGATTACCTTGAGTTTTCTGATGGTGTGATTTGCTCTCTGAGTAGGTGTGAGGTATTCATCAGGAGAACATGTGTGGGTGGGTGAACAGTGAACAACGTAACGCTTGGTTCGTCCGCTGTATGTAGTACCGTTACCTGTAAAATAATATTAAAAAAAAAACAAGCTATTAATTTTCAATAACACTATATGGAACATAGTGCATCCAATATAATATATGCAGTGTAGTTAAAGTTACTGTACTTTTGTGCGAAAGGTAATTTCTTTATTCATTTAAAATTAATTATGAAGATAATAATTAATTTTGATAAGAGTGATTATCATATTAAAAAGGAAAAAGTTTCAGTTGAAAAAGTGATTCACTTTTGTTAAAAAGTGCATTGGCTTTGACGGTAGAGCTACCCGGTAGAGTCAACCCGGTAGTTGAAGTCATCTTTATAATCTATTAGGAACAAAAAAAGGCGTATCTTCATTAAAAGTAACTTGGTTATATGTACATTATACAAAAACGGTTACCAACCACTAGGAGTGATAAGACAGAAGTTCAATTCTGAGTCAAGTATTGAGATCCTAAAGAAGGTGAAAATCAGATTTTAAAGATAAGAAGGAGCAAAACAAAAATAGACTTCCAATTAGCGTGTCACATAATTTCCACGTGTTCCTTATCACTCCTTATATAGATCACTGTTAAGAGTAAGAACAGCTGTTTCCAAAATTATTGTTAATCACAATGTTTACGAGTATAGAAATAAGAGTGCGATTAAATTGTATTTGTTGCAGTAGCTTAATAATAATAATGTCTCGAATAGAGTTGAAATTAAGCAGAATGAGGTAAGAGAATCTTTCTTTTTATATTTCCCAAAAGCCCTACAATAATTTCGATAATACTAAATTTTAGGGATCACCATTCATCTACATTTCAATATCGTTTAATAATTACCTGCTTCTGGTCTTTCTTGGTATAATTCTCTTCTTTTCAACCATTCTATTAATTTTTATTTCTTTACGTTCGATTATCGCATATTTTAATTATTACAAATCACTCGAAGGATTGCGTTTAAAAGTTACAAATTAACATAACTTCTTTAAACAAAAAAGGGTAAGTATTTTAAGGGTAATTTCAGTAGTGAAATAAGGAACGGGTTTCACACCTTCTCAATGTTAATATGTAATAAAATAATAATAATATAATGCACATATAAGCATAAAACAAATTTTAAGAATTAAGATTTCTTATAGTACTTCTTGGAAAAAGTTATAGTAATGTATAGTAAAAGGAGCAGAGTATTATTTTGATGGTTTCCTCAAAGTTATAGTGGAGAGGTTAGATCCTAGAGATGGAAAACAATATAACATTTTGCCCCCAAGCTGGCGACGAAGAACGAACAAAATTAATAAAGTCTGAGAAAAATGAAGTGCTGTAGGGGGAATGCGAGAACTAGAATTGGGAGCATTTCTTCATATTTATATCCCCTAGTGAAGGAGAAAACATGAGAACAAAATGTATCCACTAAATCAGAAAGGAAAAGCGCAATGCGAAAAATATCCACAATTCAGAAATCAGAAAGGAATATATGCCGATTTACATTTTATACTCCTTAAAATCCAGTTTAGAAATATCTTAAAACAAAGTAATACTTTCACTGACTACCTGATACCTGACTTCATGTAAAAAGTAAGAAATGCGAAAGAAAACAATCGGTTATGTTAGACTAGGGGACAAAACTTTCTCATTTACAAAGCCATAATGATAATTTGACAGATGTCGAGTGAACGAATACAATGAACGAGATATTAAAAATTACAGGGTGCTGAAAGGAAAATTACTCCTGTCATTTTTGGTCTTATTCTCTGGCAGTGCCAAAAACGTAATGTGCAATAGAAGTTTTGCATTGGGTAGGACACTCGTATTTAAAAAAATAAGTGGTAAACACTTCTATAAATAAAGAGGCTATAATAAATCAATTATTAATATTGCCGATTAATACTGAACAAACATTCGATAAATTTATAACAATCGTCAGGGAAGAAAATGCTGACACTGTAATTGTTTATTTTTAAGATTAAGCAAAAATAAATGTATTTCCGCGTCAATGAAAGAGGTGTGAAGCAATAATTTTGTCAATTATACTTACATTAAATTAGTATGTGTGTTTTTTAGTAGTATGTATTATTAAAATAGTTTTTAGTAGTCTTATTGAAATACAATTTTAGCAGCCTTGCTCTAAAAACTGATTTTTAGGGTCTGTAGACAAAAACGAGGACCATTTCATTCCTAAGCTTGTCCGTCCGTCTGCTTGTAACGAACCTGATCTCCAAATCCTCGAAAGTACCAAATATTTATTATATTTGAGACTTTGCACTTGTATTATGTGTAATAACTCAATCGCAGGAAAATGATAGCGAAGCCCTTTTAACGGAAATGCATCATGTGGGGTGTTATATGAAGCAGGAGGATACCTTGAGTATAAATATATTATATTAGATTTCGTTATGTGTCCTTGAAAATTTCGTTTTCATGCCCCCTCCCCTTGTATTCTATAGGTTTATAACCTATCAATGAAAAAAATTGTAGTTATTCTTTGCCAAAAAAACCAAACACGGTTTTTAAGGATTTTTACAAAAAAAATATTTCCCCCATAAATATTAAAAATGAGTGATCTTGAAATCGGATTTCGCTGGACACTTCGGAGTAGTTTCATGGTGGAGAGCGGTCATATATCGCTTATTATGGGGGACACTGTGATTTTCATGACCCTGAGTANTTATAAAATCTAAGAAAACCATTAACATTTAGTGCGAATTGTTTTGTGCAGTTTAGAACATAGTGAAATATTTGTATTTTTTTTTTTTTTTTTTTTCCAAATTTTCATCTTTCAAGATCGTTAATAGTGTGTTTTTTAGTAGTATGTATTATTAAAATAGTTTTTAGTAGTCTTATTGAAATACAATTTTAGCAGCCTTGCTCTAAAAACTGATTTTTAGGGTCTGTAGACAAAAACGAGGACCATTTCATTCCTAAGCTTGTCCGTCCGTCTGCTTGTAACGAACCTGATCTCCAAATCCTCGAAAGTACCAAATATTTATTATATTTGAGACTTTGCACTTGTATTATGTGTAATAACTCAATCGCAGGAAAATGATAGCGAAGCCCTTTTAACGGAAATGCATCATGTGGGGTGTTATATGAAGCAGGAGGATACCTTGAGTATAAATATATTATATTAGATTTCGTTATGTGTCCTTGAAAATTTCGTTTTCATGCCCCCTCCCCTTGTATTCTATAGGTTTATAACCTATCAATGAAAAAAATTGTAGTTATTCTTTGCCAAAAAAACCAAACACGGTTTTTAAGGATTTTTACAAAAAAAATATTTCCCCCATAAATATTAAAAATGAGTGATCTTGAAATCGGATTTCGCTGGACACTTCGGAGTAGTTTCATGGTGGAGAGCGGTCATACGTCGCTTATTATGGGGGACACTGTGATTTTCATGACCCTGAGTACAAAATTAGTTAATAGACCAAAACTCAAATTGATGTTAGTTTGCAACTTGTTAGGTGACCACTTTGATTTGGAGTAATATTTGAATAACTAACCATATATTCAAGGAACAAACTAACATCAATTTGATTTTCGGTCGACTAACCAATTTTGTACTCGAGATCTAATCATGAAAATTACACTGTCCACCATAATTGGCAAGACATTGGCCATTCAATGTTTTCTGAGCTAGCACACGATTTTGCTTGTTTCTAGATAGAGATTGTGATTAAAATTATATAAAGCTGAAACATTTACACAGATGTAAAAGAAACTCTATAAATTAAAAATCACTTTATAAATTTAGATCTTCCAAAGGACACTGTCACAGAGCTTTTGTGATTCCCTACGTTCCGAATCCATTGCAGGGACCATTCTCAATTCTCAAGGGCATTGCTCACGACTCACGATGAGAATCATTTGTAACTCCCATCGATTGCGGTCTCTTTCGGAAGATCTAGACCTTGAAAATCTACGCTAACATTCAACTACTTAAGTTGACCATTCACAATCAGTTATTAGTTCACGTATTAACTTAGTGAAACAGAATATAAATTAGATGCACACATTAAAATTTAATTGTAAAAAGAATAAATACATAATATATTACCAGGGAAATGAGGGTGATCACAATCACAAGAGCTACTTCTGCCACCGACAGAATCAACTTCTTCCCGATCTAAGCTCCTAAGTGACTGAAACAACAAACAATACGAGTTAAAGATATACACAATAAATAATCATCTCAGGGGAGAAATATACGAAATAGTAAGGTTACATTTGTGTATTTACAAAGCCAATAGTGACTAAGAACAACATAAATAATATTGATTTTAAGGTTTGTTAATAGCTTGAATTGAATGGTGGTTTAAAAAATCCGAATGGTCGGCCTGCTCGCAACTCACCTTAAACCTAACATAACTGGTGAGTTAGAATTTGAGAGATGGGATATGTTTCACAGTAACAATAACATCGGGTAAAAGAGAAAATTTTCTGATTCCCCGTCTTGCAATAACGCTGTATTGATCGGGACCCAAAAGAAGCTGCCAAAGGTACACTTCTGTTTTCTTTGAAACACAAATTGTCTACATCTGACATCTAAGGCACGCAAGGGCAAGGAAATAAAAGATACAGAAAAGTGGGTCAATATATCCCTATGGAGAAGTTCCTGGTGACAAAGGGTCTAAGAAATAGAAGGGTAAAACTCAAGAAAACTTTCTTACAACCCTGAACTAAGTTATTTATCCTAGCGAAAAAGGAAAATCAACATGTGCTCAAAAGATTGAGTGAACTAACTTTCTTTACCTCTAGCAAACCTTGGAAAAACCTTGAAGATAGATTGGATACTCAAGAAAAGCTTGGGTGCATAGAAAAAGAAAATCTCTTTTTCTCTGAGAAAAGTATATTAAATTAAGTACGCAAAATTAAACAGAGAAGCTGAAAAGGAAAATGTGCGCTACAGGGACACGTTTCCTCCATAATTTATGATAAAATTTGAAATGCTACAAGGATGCAAATGTTAACTTTACTTCACTCGTCATTCTTTTTGTATCTATGTATATAGTTTACTCCCCATATTATTAGTGAAGAAGTAGGTTTATTAATTCTTAATCATATCATGAGAATAATAATAAAAAATAGTAGTTTGACTTCATTCTTCAATTATATTCATGACTTCTGTTCTCATTAATAGAGGCGGCTTTCAAACTGCGCGCGAATCCGAGCGAGACCGAGCGTGTCCGATTCCGCTTCACAAACACATGAATCAGCATGAGGCTATTCTCATTGACGACGTATTCTCATTGAACGTTGAGCGAGGTCGGGCCGAGCTGTGCGTGTTGAATCGAACATGTTTGTTTTGACCGCGTTCGGTGGCAGATCCACAAATAATTGGCGGATGGGGGGGGGGAATACATTTAATGTTAAATATCTTGAAAACTTTAATACTATGGAAGATAAGACAAAAGCACACAACATTTCTGGTATAGCATTTGAAAATATCTTTTATTATACATGAGTACTAATGTAGCAGCATTATAAAATCTAAGAAAACCATTAACATTTAGTGCGAATTGTTTTGTGCAGTTTAGAACATAGTGAAATATTTGTATTTTTTTTTTTTTTTTTTTCCAAATTTTCATCTTTCAAGATCGTTAATATCGTGAGTCCAATAAAGTATCTGTTTATACAATGCATTTTCGACAAGCAATAAAATAGCTGCTGGACATTTACCTCACTGTTGTAAGCAAACTGGTGGATGATCGTCCGTTCAGCGACGGTCACTAAGTTCGGTCTCGCGTGCTGTGTGAAATCCGCCAGTTGAATAAAAAGAAAAAATCGGCCATTGTACGAATAAATCTTTTCGGTCATTGTTGTACACATAAAGGTGTTTTCATTTGGAATTTGGTTTAAAATGACTAGAGAATTTCGACAGAAAATTATTCAAACTACACAATTTATGCATATACATAAAGCTACACTACTTGCTAGTACAATGTACTTATAAAACCTTTTAATTTTCCATTAAAATTAATAGATGTAGAAAATGTCCTCCATATTTTGTAGAATAGTTTTGTTAAAAAAAATTTTAATGAAACAAAAACTTCATCCGTCAATAATTAATGGTATCACGATATCAGTGTAAAAGACGAAATTTGGTTTTAAACATGCTCCAGAAACTATCACGTTAATACCTTTATAGGCAATACACATTGATAAGTAAAGACACCAGATAGATAAGGAATTATTTTATATATAGACTTTTAATAGGCACTTAAGTAATCTTAAGTCGATACTAAAGTGTTGTAAAATTGTTTTTTTAGCATTTACAACATGTCTTCCATTATTAATAATAACTAAATGCAAGAGTGCGAAACATACCTGTGAATTTTTATTTAGCCTGGCCAATGAGAAAGCTGTTAATCTTCTAGGCATTGTCGGAGTAGATGCTGGAGATCGGACGGGTATCCTACTAGGGGTACCTGCATCCGATACTTCACAGCTTCTTCTCCTGGTGGGCCAAGATCCTGGAACATCCAGTAATCTATCCTGCCCTTGATGATCCACTGATCTACGTCTTCTCCTACCGTTCCCATCTGTCTGATCTCTGAAACACAACAAAAAAGATTCTTTATAATAGAAGGTCAATTCCAAAAACAAGCTTGTTACAATAATAACAAAATTGATAATGCTTAATGTGTTTAGAATGGACTACTTTCTCTTTTTGCCGGATCAGAAGCATCATGATAACACAACTCTTGGATAGACAACACCTCATCAATAGATGCAATAGTTAAAGTAAAATATATAACATTTTTAGAATTCGAACGCAAAATAACTTGTTAGAGTAAATATCATGATGATATGATGGTGTATGATTATAGATCAATTAAATAAGTTGTGATATCTCTCTGCAAATTACCTCACAACAAAAACCACTAAAGCCCCGTTTCCATTAATAAAAATTTGTCCCGCAACTTGTTGCAGACTGTTTCTATTTCAACAAACTCCTGGCACTTGTGCCGGCAACATGTTGCGGGACAAATTTGTAGTAATGGAAACGTGGCTTAAGAGGTATAAAACCCTCGATAATGCATAATAATTTTCGCCAATTTCTTAATATTTTTTCAGGCAAGCTACCAAATGATAATTTAAGATAACAGGAATTTAAAAGAAAGAAAGAAACAAATTTAAATATTTTATTTCCAATAAATTTTTCCGGGTAAAACTTTTGTTTCTATCTTTCTTTAACCACCATCAATAGCTATTATAAGGGTTGGCAATTTATTGGAGCAATTTTCAATGAGTGAAATGTCCCTTCTTTGAAAATCCCACTCAAATATTATCTTACTGTGTGGATAGCTATCTTATTGATTATCGAAATAAACCAACAGGGTTAATAAATAATTAATTGCCTGGCGTATTGACATTTCCCTTGGTATGTTTTTCATCATTGATATGCAATTCTGTGATCTAATTTTTAATTTAAGAAGACTTTTTATACTGAACTGGGACAGAACAGTTTATTAAGTGGCAGGTCAAATATCGATTTCAAATACCTTTTGGGTTCTGATCGAGGGCAACGGCTATTATACAACTGACTCTCGATAAATCGATGGGATTATTGGTGTGGGAATGTCTAGGCACGTATACACTAAACTAGGCTAACGAATGACGACCAATGAACGACCTACGAGCATAATATGATCGAATCTTGGTCATCAACCCATGGCGTTGGTCATCTTGCTCTTGCCTACACAGGAAGAGATTGTACATAACTTTGGTGTTGGATTATGGTTCCATCAATCGTAAGACTGTCAGAGACAATAATCCTCGTAAATCAATTGAATAAGGATGTTTGTGATTCAGCTTAACACACATTTTATAGAGTATTTAGGCAAAAAAAAATTGTTAGGTGCATTTAAAATCGAATTATAGTGTAAATACGTTAATACCAGAAAAATATTTGGGGATTCAACATAATGATTTGATTTATGGGTGAGCATCAGATACCGGATTTAAGGAGGAAGAATTATAATTAAACCGCTTCATTTTTAAACTATAGTTTTTATTCAATGACATTAAACTTTATTATGCCGAAAGCCGATCTTAGAGAAATCTTCTATATACTAATATACATGCTAATATTCTGCAAGGCATAACCTTATTACCAGGAGGATTATTACTTTATTACAAGAGGGGTAGAGTTTCAACTAATAAGGAAGTCACTTGTTAATGTATAAATGGCATAGGTAGTAAATTCACTTTATACAACAACTATCAACATTGACTCGATAAAATTCTTTGGTTTCACTTTTATAAATATGTACACTGTACACACTTACGTTATACTTTATCAAATATTTGCTGCAATAGTTAAATATTAACGATAAAAACAATTACCCCTATTATTTTTTTTATCAAGGTTTCACTAAAGTCGTATAGATAAACCACTGCTTTTAATAAATTCTATTTGTAATATATTGTTTGAAAAAAAAAAA